>QFDT01002774.1:0-18238 GCA_003315915.1 Macrolepiota dolichaula | reverse complement strand
CGATATAAATCAACCCACCCCCAGCACACAGTAAACGCAGAAAACACACCCTTTCTGTAACAGATACCCGGACACTACAACCTCTCCAGGTGTTCCGACTGGTACGGGGTTCCCATCCGCACCCACGACCTTTGCCTTTACATGCGGATGAATCCTACCCACCGTCTCGACACGCTTGATAACCGGGTCAGCAGGTGTCGATTGGAAAGAAACCGGGCTCGTCTCGGCTTAGTTAACCATTCACTCTGTCAGTCCCGCCAACATCCCCCCTCACATCCGAAAAACGAACCCATTACTCACTCATCCCATAAGCAACGGTCAGATCCCGTAAATTTAGTTTCTCAATCAGATTCTTCATCAGGTCGATAGGTATTGGCGAGCCGGCGGCAATGCCGGTCCTAAATAAAAACGTCTCATCGTTCGGTATCATGCTTCGATCTTCGTATTATGAGCGCACACTCACCTCAGCGTCCGGAAATCAACAATAGCTCCCTCAGCTCGGCGTTTCTCAACCTCCGCCAACACGCCCAAAAAGTGGGTCGGCACACCGTGTAGCGCCGTACACTTTTCCTCGGCAACTGCATCCACGATCGATGGAGGGTCGAAAATCTCAGAGGGGTATACTATGCAAGCGCCGTGTGTCCATGCCGCGAGATTTCCTAGGACGAGGCGTGTTTACACCAAAGGAGAAGTAAGTTTTGGATTACAAGGAGGGATGAAATAGGGGACTTATCAAAGCAATGGAAGAGAGGTGGGACATTACCTGTCGTGGGTGTGAGTGAAAGAAGCAGAAGAAAATAGATGGAAGCGTACAAAGAACATCTTGTGCGGTGAACCACATGCATTGACCGATGTTGATGCCATTATTGAGTAAGTTGGAGTGTGTCAGCTAAAACGCAACTGAGCATATCCTTGACATTGCCCAAATGTTCTGCTCACCAATACAGCCTTCGGAAGCCCAGTCGTCCCACTGAGATTGTACTCATTTACTATTAAACTGCAGGAGACACGATCAAGACCAACTCACCTCGTAAATTGCAAATTAATAACATCGTCTTTCGTCAATGACTCCCTGATTTCCTTTACCCTCCTTTCTTCACTCCCTCCCTCCCGCCACAATAAAATATCCCTCCAGTCAATAAGACTCTTAATCTTTAGCCTGCCCAGGCGTTCCTTAGATTCTTCAGCATTATCCACCACGATTAGATTCCTCAACTCCGGCAACTCTTCAATCTGTATCTCGCCCGGCTGCTGCGACCGAATTTGCGGAAAAGCTTGCGACATCGTCTCGACATAAGTCGAAGTTCGAATACGAGGGACGGCAAAAAGGTGCTGAACATTGACAAGCCTGAGTGTATTAACCTGTGAGGATCGAAGTACGCGAGATCAAAAACAGACAACGAATGTATTGGGAGAGAGAGGGTTTGACATATGTCACGCACGAGTTCTTGGAGTTGATATGCCGGGTTTATGGTAACAAGTATAGCGCCGATGCTAGCACATGCCCATTGCAGCATTGCATATGCACTGTATGATGACACCAATACGTTCGGTTAGCCACACGACATCTGAAAGACATATCACCACGCATGCACACACCTATTATTTCCCATAACAACACCAACCCGATCCCCTTTCTTTACGCCCAACAGAAGCAAACCCCTCGCTAGAGCGTTTATATGCCTATCGAACTCGCCAAAATCCCAAGCCAAGTACGGCACGTCTTTAAAATTTCGTGCGGGAGGTCCTCCGTGCGCGCGCATAGCTTCTTTCCGACATATCAGAGCGGGACGAGCAGCGTGATGTGCGAGCACATCCTCAGCAAAGTATTGCGGGAGTGTCTTTACAGATAAACTTGGATCTGTTGGGCCAGAGACGGATGAATGAGTTAGTAGAGTTGATGACGGTGACGATGAGAGGGGACTGGTGGAAAGCAGACGAAGAGATGATTTTGCACGCAGACCGGCGCGTGAGATGTGGTACATGGTGTACGGTCCAAGTGTGGATCATGTTTCCAAGACTTAAGTAGGAATTGTTTACGAGAGAGGTACTCAGGTGATGATCTGCCGTTATATTGGTCCATTTGTGCTCCATCCGGTCATTGCGTCAAAAGTCAGAGCAGGCACAATATCAACTGTGATCTGATCACGGGACAAACACTTGGGACTCGGATCACGCACTACTCGAAACATAACTTACCTGCGAGAATCGTAGAGCCTCGTAGCACTCTGTTCTACGTGGATTTTTCCCATTTTTACCGGTGTTACTTACTCTCTTTCTGATAGTCACATTTTCTCTTAGGATGGCCGCACATCCGTACATCAGGCGTGACCATATCCACAGTCGATTGATTGCACAACAGTGCCGCCACTATCGCGAGGTCCAACGATCTTCAGTATCACCAATGACTCTTGTACTTGCTGAGATCGCTGCAGACGCGAACGTTGATTCTGATATACATGCGTGCGGTGAATACAAGAATCGTTAAGAATCAATCAATCGAAGCGCTATGATTGAATAACGAACTCTATATATCACTATATAGATACCCCAAACATCATCATGATTACAGTGCAATATATTGGGCATAGTCACGCGCTCCGTCAGAAGTTCAAGCTCAAATCTCACAGGAAATACTTCCTCAAGTTCCTCTCCTGCTCCACGTGGGCGTGGACGAACAAGAAATCAAAACAGTGACAACTTTCTCTGGAAACCCAACTGGCTATGCCTCCCAGATAATCCTTGAGCGGTCCGAGATCTGTTGGGACAAAGCTCCTTCAAATAGACTCCAATGCTCGCAATAGCGACATGGTTCTCTCCGTGTCATCAGGATTCGGGATAACCACTGAGGAGACCCTCAAAAGTATCTTGTGTATACATACGAATAATTCAAAGACTTTTGCCGTATGGCCACCATATTCTCTCCCGCATGGGTTTCTCAACGGCCAAAGTAGTACCGCAGTCAAAATATTCTTACCTACGACTACGCTTGCCCTCCTTGCGACTGCCGTCGGAGTCCGAGCGATATATGTCATTCCCTCTAACTCCTTCTCATCACTCTCAACTTTTGAAAGCTTCTGGGTGTACTTATATCCGTATGAGCGTCGAAATAATAATTAATTACATAGATACGGCGAGAGAGGGATTCTGTGTGTGTGAATATTTCCATTAGCACGTGACGTCCGAAATTTCGCGTTTGCCGTCGTCCGTACACAGTGTACACTCTTTCTCCATAGTTGGGCGGGTCCGTTACCTTCAAACATGTCGTTGTTGGCGTGCTCAACTAGGCGAACGCTGACCTCCGGCGTTCTCGCGTCCTCATCTACTGTTCTCGTGCCGCAGCTGAGCGTACTTTTCGAGACACGGCGCTATGCAAGTAGGAAGCGGTGGAAGGCTAAAGTCGAAAGTGCGTTGTACCTTCATATGCCCTTTTGTCATTTATATATTGACTCATGGACTCCATTTGCTATAGGTAAGAAATCCGGCGCTCAACGAGACTCTTCCGGGAAGCTTCTCGCCTCGAAGAAGGAGAAGACGCCACCGCTTTTCACTGCATTACCCGTGGACCAGTTGAAGGCGGCCGTTTTCGAGGTCGAGTCTCGTCCTGGAGCCACCACCGGAGACGGCCTAAAGGAAAAGGATATCGGACAGAGGCTATTGAAGTTTTCGTCTGTGAGTCGCCGGTTCATTCCTGTGACGCCGTATTCAGAGTGTTAACATCATGTCATAACTGAGTAGAAGACCGTGAAGAGGGAAAATGTCGGTCTTGCGATGGAATTTTCGAGAACGCAATCAGGGGAGGGTTCGTTGAAGTACTTTGGACTACCGAAAACGATCTGGAAGGAGGTGTGTGCGCATATCCTATGAATGTACTGACTGTTGACTTCATTTCACAGTTCAAATTGCTGGGAAGACCTTCCTCAGTAGTAAGGGATGTCACGGTTGATACCACCGAGGCCCTGGACAACGCAGCTAGTTTACCGAGTTCGGAAACGCGATTAGTGCTGAGTGGGAAGAGTGGATGCGGGAAGAGCTACTTGCTACTACAAGCCGCTGAGCATTGTTCGGCTGGTGGGTGGGTTGTGTTATATATCCCCCGTGGTGCGTCAATGTCTTTCAACAAGAATGAAATATGTGATATATATTTTTTTCGCGCAGCGGTAAACCTCGTTAATTCAACAACGCCCTATACATATGATCTACGTACACAAACGTTCCTCCAACCAGAATCTTCGTATCAGATCCTGCATCGAGCAAAGGAAGTCAACAAGAAAGTTTTCCAAGAGCTGAAGACGCAAAGTGCGCTAGTAGTAGACGGCTGGAAGACTGTGCCTGCTGGGACGACATTATGGGAGTTGGTAGACCTGTCGAGAGAGGAGGTGGGCTGGGCACCAGCGGTGCTGGATCGTCTGATGAAGGAGCTAGAGGACCAGACTGCGTGCGTCGATAACTCCCCATGTCTTGAATCTCTTGAGGGTAACTGATGTCACTGATTGCAGACATCCTGTATTGTTGGCACTGGATGACTTCCAGGCGCTGTTCAATCGCACGGCCTACAGAGATCCGCATTTTAAACCGATAGCCCCATATCATATGCAGGTCCCCCGTCTGCTCCTCGAATTCGCGAGTGGAAAGAGGAAATTCGCCAAGGGCGCCGTGGTGGCTGCGTTGAACGCTTCGGACCCGCTCTATAGAACCCCGACGGAATTATCCGACGCACTGGAACTGGGATCTGGGGATGCGTCGGCAGTGCCGTGGCCGTACGAGAAACGGTCGATGTTCTTAATGGAGTACGCGAAGGGAATGCGTAGGGTGGATGTACCCGCAGGTCTGAGTGTGAGGGAGGCGGAGAGCGTGTTTGAGTTGTGGATGAAACAACGGGCGTTGGGTTCCAAAGCGTACGATGACCTGTTCATGGCCAAGTACGTCGAGTCTGCGGGGAATGCAAGAGACTTTGTGTGGAAAGGGCTGTTGGGTACCTTACAGACGTAGATGGTAGAGCTGGTATTGTTATTCCGACTTGAAGCCTAATACAATCGACTGGTATAGATATCCGAACAAGCCAATGTATTCGCTGACTGCAGTGGCACTAGGCGAGCAGATAACCCCGCTTGCTCATGCGAGGGAAATTGTATTGGGGTACGGAGTAGGTGAGTAGTTAGGGCTACAGCGTAAAGTTAAGGTGTGGGTGGGAGGGAAAGCGAAAAGTTTATCGAGGTAGACACAGTTGTCCGACGATTGTCGAAGAGAGCGAATTTCTTTCTGCTTTTATTGTTCCTCCTCTCTATCGATTCACTTGAATCTCGAGGAGTGTTTATGGCGAGTTTTCCTGCCTAGGCAACTCGCTAGTGTCACGAGTCTCCGGTTTACACAGCTCGTTTAATTTGTATCGCAGATCTTCCGCTTCGCGAATTGCCTTTTATTTATTTTCCAGTCTCAGGACACTCTTCATTAACCCAGTGATAAAGTCCTCGGCGTCTGGCCGCTTCAATCAGCGCCTGACAAGGGAGGGCTGCCTCGGGCAGCGCGTGTGCTTGCGGTACTCAAAAATAAAATAAGATGACCCCTGCACAGCCACAAAAACATTTCAATACGATGGCTCTTTACATAAGCTTATGCTGATCTTAGTTGCACATAAGTAATCAAGGTCACGTCGAGTCAATCTACGGTCTATGTTCCGAACCACCATTCCCTTCAGCCACCTTCTGCGCTACGGGCAAGAAACCTAACACATATCTATAATGGGTGCCTACTACGACGAGATTGAGATCGAAGACATGTCATGGGACGCGGAGAAACGGGTTTATCACTACCCATGTCCTTGTGGAGATCGCTTCGAAATATCGCGGAAGCAGCTGGCTGACTATGAGGACATTGCAACATGTCCAAGTTGTAGTCTCGTTATCAGGGTGATCTACGATCCTGTAAGCACATCAGTATTGGCTGGTGAAAGGGCGCTGAACATCTCCTTAGCTAGAGTATGAAGACTATATTCGGAGCGAAGACGAGGAGGAAGAGGAGGAAGAGGAAGAGGAAGATGGCTCGCAAGGGGATGGTGAATCCGACAGTGGTGACTTCGAGGATGCTCTGGAGAACCTCCACATCAACGAAGAGGCTCACAACGTTTCCGTTGCCGCGTAGTCTGTTGGTTAGATATATTGCAAAAGGTGGATTCATATTTCCGTCAAGTTGATTGTAACTCAATCGCCCTCATAGTATGACTACATTTATGATCAAAATTCAACTAATGTCTTGTTTTCCGAATGATCTGGTTTGGTCGGTTGAAGACACACCGGGAATATACATAATATATTATTAGTTGGTACCAGAACTGTTATGACCGTGTAGTATTGTAGAATATCTTGCAAGTCTGGGTAAGAATTAGTGATGATGCATGGGATGCGTATAGTCACGCGCTCCATCAGAAGTTCAGGCTCAAATCTCACAGAAAGCACTTTCTCTCCTGCTCCACGTGGAGAGTCTATACCCTCCTGAGTGGGAGCCTGGGAGGACGCGAATTGCTGACCAAGTTCCTCAATATACCGGCTTGGTACATTCCAAACCTCACTCAAGGTAACACTCATCGCTTGGTGGATAAAAAACAAAACAGCGACGACTTTCTCTGGAAACCCAACCACATCAATTCTGGTTATGCCTCCCGGATGATCCTTGAGCGGTCCGAGATCTGTTGGGACGAAGCTCCTTCAAATAGACTCTAATACTTGCAATGGCGACATGGTTCTCTCCACGTCATCAGGAGTCAGGACAACCACCACAATCTACTGCCCCATGACCACCAAGGAGACTCTTGTCTATACATCCGGATAATTCGAAGACTTTTACCATATGGACATCGTATTCTCTCCCGGCGCGTATATAAAACGGGTTCTTATGACGGGACACTGTAACAAAAATGTTCCTACCTACTACTGCGCTTGCCCTCCTTGCTACTACCGCAGGAGTCCAAGCGGTAACTGTCATTCCCTCCAACTCTTTCTCATCACTCTCGACTTTTGAAAGCTTCTGGGCGTACCTATACCCATGGGGCTCTGACCATAACGGCAGTGAGTCTATGCGTCGTCTCCAAATCCAATATTCCACTCAATCATTCTCCGCACTTGTCGTTTTTGAAAAGGTGCAAGGATGGTCGGGAGTTCTAGTGACCATAGCCACATTAATGTTGCTTCAAGCACGCTCAGCTTGATAGCCACGCCAACGTCGAACCCCTCACCACCAACGAGCAGCGCGAATCCCCATCCCGCCATCCACTATGCCAGGTACGATTGTCAAAATGAGAGCGGTCCCCTCCCATTTCTTACCTAAGTCCCTCCCTCCCTCTCTCTCAGTGGCGCGGTTCACGCAAAGGCGCAGATCACGGTAACACAGGCAAACGCCTACACCATCTCTGGTGAATTTAGTTCCCCAACCGCTAGAGGTACTTGGCCCGCATTCTGGTAAGTCCTAGTCTCATTGTTCCATTCTATGTATGTTCAAAATGAAAACTCTCGCAACCAGGTTGACAGTAAGGCGTCCATTCATAACACTATACCTTCTCTTTACTAAATTGACCTCTAATCGCAAAGGCCGTAAACGGCTGGCCCCCTGAGACCGACATCGGTGAATGGAAAGGCACAACCCAAAACTGGTATAATACTTTCAACACCTCATCCATCGTCCGCTCCGACCTCGTCAACTGGCCTTCCGACCTCTCCTTCCACGCACTCAAAGCTGTACTCACCGCGGAATCCAACGGCGTCGACGTCAGAATTGATTTCTACATGGATAATGTATTGCGCGCGACCCAATTTGGACAGGGGTTCGTTGGGAAACCTCTTTGGTTGTATGTGGTCCTTTTACTTGATGGTCTTCCTCGTGCTGGGATACTGATTTGTTGGTGATTCGGTGTGTATGTAGGATTATCAATTTGCAGGTATGTTCGGTTGTGGCGAGGTTCGGATGGGTATAGTAAGTTGACTGTGGTTTGTATAGATGGAAGGATCTTCAGGATCCCCGGGGCCGTCTGGGACGACCACGTACAAGATTCGTAATGTCGAGGTCACCCGGACTGGGTCATAGTTTGTGCGAATGTGAGTGCATTAGCAGAGAAACAAATTGAGCATAGCTTTAGTATGTTACGATGCTATGGAATAAATTGATCATTGAACGTACACTGCGACAAATGAGCACATTGTGTAATTTTCAGCTTATTTACGAATCATGAAAAAAGAACTTGGGTGTCAATTCCAGCCTGCTCGTCGTTGCTCCTACATCTCTTGAGCACTAACTGCCCTGCTATTGCACTCTGAGCCATTCCAGACGCCAGATTCAGATTTCATGAGGAGGAGGAGAAATAGACAGATCCAGTATGGCTGGGTCAATTGACGCGAGTTTGGCTAGTCGAGTGTAGAAATGCATTATTTGAAGTCGTAGAAATCGGGGGCTCGGATCTTGGCGCCTCCAAAGGATCACTATCACGTGGGCAGCAATTCTGATTTCCGATTGAGTTATTTATCATGGACGACTATTCTCCGGGTTGTATTCAGCGTCGGGGAGGCGCGGGTACAACACCGACGATATCTCTCGAGACCATTGCAATCTCTACTACAGGTCTTTAACGAATTCTGTGCATCTAGCACCAGGACTCAGGTTCATTCCAAGACGCCACGGAACCTTCCGAGTGCCGTCATCACCACCTATCATCAACCTCCCTGCAACGCTTCCCGAGGTGTAGTCGTCTGGTTGTCATCTCACGGCAACAAGAACTCAGTTCGAATTGTTATGCCCAAACAGCTTCAGTTCCAGGTCTTGTTATCTCTTCTGCTCCTTCTACAAGGCGTATTTGCGAGTCCAGCACTATTCCAAACAGCGTACCAGACTATCCCAACCCCGTCGTGTAACGTAGACGCTGTCGTGGCTGTTGATATGGGATTAACCTCTGCACATGGGTTGCGTAAGGAGCTTAATGGAGGACCCGGATCATACACATATCGCCCCCCTCAAGTAGCCCTCGACGTCGAAGAATACCCTGTAGCTCCAGCTGGCCTAGAGCTCGAGCAAGTCCATGTTTTTGTCAGACACGGTATGTCCCTAACGTTTTGAGTCGTTCGTTGAGAGTTGACTTGTTGGATAGGCGAACGGTCGCCGGTAGGCATTCGTCTAGCCGATCCCCCAGCGAATATTCCATCCCATTGGAACCTATGCAAGATGGCGCGAAGGTTCCAGGCAGCGAATAACTTTAGGACTGGAATGGGCTGGGATGGGTCATTGAGCATGCGTAAATTAGTCGAGCAGAAGGATGGAACAGTGACGGATAGTGAATGGTGAGTCCCTCCATACCCCCACACCTCGCGTCAGGCTGATGCTGTGAAGTCTGCTTGGTGAGCTGACAGACATAGGCCGGCAGGTGAGCTTCACCCTTTCCTTTACGTATGAATACAAGTTCTTATATCCGATCAGTCCACCTATAATTATGGCGTGGCCCTTCGCAAGCTTTATGTGGATAGGTTGATGCCACAGCTCCCAACCACATTAGTAACTGGGGAATTGATTCGTTTTTCCTAGATTGGGATTCATTCCTGATATATTGGAGGATGCCCACAGCGTGTATTTTCGGAGTACCAACATGCCGCGGACGGTGGAGTCATTGCAGCAGATCATGTCTGGTTTATACCCGAATGAGAAATGTCTTGAGCACGCGTATCCTCCACTTCTAATTAGGTGTGCATCATTTCACACTGACCCTGCACTTGTGATTGGAATTCACTCCATCTCCCCCCCGCAGGAACGGGAAGGACGAGAATTTGATCGGTAATACTTATTCTTGTAAACGGTTGGAGATCCTCCAGATCAGCTTCGCAAAAGGCAAGTGTTGGTAGTCTTTCGGAGCTAATTTGCAGTTCATTGATATTCATCAAGCTGCTGCTGAGGCATATAATCCTATGCTTGGACATCTTGACAAGAAAATTTCCAAATATATTAATGGCAACCCAATACGAGTGGATGGCAAACCGAGGGCTTCTGGGATCATGGATACAGTACGAAATCTCATTCGTTACCTGCGCAGTACTTCCAATACAGCACTAGATCCGCGCTTCGATCGCCCATGGGATCAGAGTCCCTCCGGAATTTGAGGACAAGAGTGTTGTTGATCTCATAGTACGTTTGCGAATTCCGCGTCCCCACCCTAACCGATGCCTACAAACAACACAGGAACAAGCCGTCGTACAGGAGTGGTTTGCAGGCACGTAATCTAGCTCTCCTTATTAATGTGATGCTCACTACCTTAAAATCACAGGGTGTAAGACATTCACGATTCACCGGCTACGTCCTCTGTTAGATTAACCCCTCGATCGCTCAGATAAAACGGAAGAAGTGCGGCGGTTAGCTATGGGCAGGCTTTTGGAAGACCTCACGAACAAAATGCACCGCAAGATTGAAAGAGGTGAAAAGGATCCAATCAAGCTCCTAGTGCATAGCACACACGATACGGCCATCGCCGGATTGTGCTCGACGCTTGATGTTTTCGACGAGAAGTGAGTCCTATGATCACAACCCTCGCGCTTGTTTTTTTCTGGGCCTTTAGGCTTCCGACTATGACCGACTATTAAACTCATTCATTGAATGATACCTTAACAGGTGGCCTGCATTCACAGCTTCTATAACCTTCGAGCTGTTTAAGCGGCAGATGAAGCCACAAAGTCAACAGCAAGGCCAAACCCAGAGTCTATTGACCAAGTTGGGTGCTGGGACACCGCCGGCGGAGTACTGTAAGTCTTATCTTTTCATTTCTTCTATCGGTTCTGCTTCCGGGCCGCGCACTCATTCACATCCCCCTCTCCACTCTTCTTTATCCTTTTAAACCACTCATTGAAACGATTCATTTACGATGTGTGAACAGATGTTCGAGTACGACATGAGAACAAAAACATGCGCTTGCCATTGTGTGCGGAGAAGGGTAAGCATTTGGAAGGTGCACCCGAGTTTTGTACGTTCAAGGCATTCCGAGAGAGAATGAAAGAGTTGATCCCGGAGGATTGGGACGCGGAATGCGTGCCGACTGGGTGGCCGTAGATCGTTGGCTATACTACTTATTATTGTGATGACCCCTCTATGGGCGTTCTTTATCTAGGCTTTTTCCATTTTATCGGGTGATAGTGTTGCTCTGCTCTCGCGTGCCGCGGCAAGCCGTGGGTTTCATTCAGTCCATAGTAGTTAGCGTTCATGCCATACATGTCATGCATCGTGTTTTTCGGATATTATTCATGGCCGTCATCTATTAACATTTTCAGTGAGCTCAGCGCGCCCAGCCAGCCGACCATATCCTTTCATAATCACCACCCCAAAAGCCCTGTCATGACGAATGAAAGTGTGTTGGTGGATGATCTGAGTGGAGTCGGATTGATGGACAAATACGGAGGAGTGTGGGCGTATATCCAGGGCGCGTTCGCTGTTATCTGTATATATCACCCAGCCACCAATCTCTTCACTCCTTTTTGAATAGTAATGTTTCTACGGAGAAATCCCGAATATCTCCATATCCAGAAAATACATGCTGATAATATGAGTAGAACGCTAAGAATGGGAAATTGGAGCAAATCCCTTTTTTTCATTGGAAACATTTATCCCGATGTTACCTAGGAAATTCGAAAAGGCCTTGGGATTATGATGTCATAGGATTCTTGATGATTGCTTGTCGAGTAGAAGAGCTGCGAAGCTGCTGCTAGTTTGGCAAAGTCTATATGACGCTGAAGCGTTATCATGCACTGTCCTATTGCGGTCTGGTTCAGGGGATTAAAATTTTTGACACACTCCCTGCCCTGTGTTTTGGGGGTCAGAAAAGTTGATCTGCTTTTACGAGATGACAACCAGTAAAGTGGAGCATTTCTCTTCGGACGACCATACGGGGATTGTCATGGCTCTTCTTTCCGCCACAAGTGTATCACTAACGCGCTGTGGTGTCGGTAAAGTCGCTGGCGGGTTGCTTCTGATATATAGCACGTGAAGATTGTCATATTGACACTGGAAAATTTGAATGGGGGAACGAGATATAAAACTCAACCCTTCCATTTCAACTGATTATTGCATATCTCCTGATAATTCCCTTGCCCGAGCCCCTGTTTTTTGAATAATCTATTACTTTCCAACACATCATGCCGGAGGGAACCATGAAAGCGCTTTGGTATCATGCTGTGTGTCGGCTTATCTATCCTTTTTGGGTAAAGGGGCTAACTAGCAACGTGTACCGATAGGCCCAGCAGTTCGAGATCAAGGAAGTACCGATTCCGAAGGTTGGAGATGATGAGGTCCTTCTCAAAGGTGTGTTGGAAAAGGATTTATCGAGTTGCAAATGTTGATCGTTGACCCTTCCAGTTTCTTGCTGCGGTATGTAACGCTCGACAGGAGGATATGATACGGCCAACTTATGCAACTGTTGGTAGGTGTCTGCGGGACCGACGCTCACATTCACGAGGTAATCTGAATAGATCTTGGTGGACGCTAGCGTCTGAGTTGATTGTTTCTGCGCAGGGAGAGTTCATGGCCAAGTTCCCTGTAGGTCCATCTGACGCATTGTGACAATTAAAGTTCTCAGAGTTCTGGTAGCTTATACCAGGTCATGAAGCTATCGGCTCTGTTGTTGAGATAGGCAAGAACGTCAAAGGGTTTGAAATCGGTGACCGTTGTGTGGCAGATGTGGGCATTACGGTAAGTTGCATTTGATGGGCCAGGGGGAGCATGACTACTAACCTTTCGTTCTCCGATCGCTGTTATCACTGTATACAGTGCGACACCTGCTTCTATTGCCGACGCGGCCAGTCCCTCCTCTGCGAGAATTTCAGAGCCTGTGGTGTTTCCGAGGATGGTGGCTTCGCCGAATACATCCTCTAGTAAGTGCAGTACTTGAATTGCACCGAACCATGTCTCACGGCAGCCTTACGACTTTAGCCAACAGAAGAAGCTCTACAAGATCAAGAACCTGACTGACGAAGAGGCCACGCTTCTTGAGCCTGCAGCATGTGCAATCCACGGCCTCGATAAACTGAACCCACCCGTCGGAATCGAGGTCCTACTGCTTGGCGCTGGGCCTACAGGTCTCATCCTCGCTCAACTTCTCAAACAGAATGGTGCCTCTCGCGTCGTCATTGCGGCCAACAAAGGTATCAAGATGGACATTGCCAAGGAACTGAATGCGGGTGACGAATACATCGAGCTCGACCGACAAAACCCCGAACCACAGTGGCAGAAGCTGAAAGACGATAACCCATATGGGTTTGACGTTGTTGTTGAGGCGACTGGTGTTGAGAAGCTGGCCAATGAGAGTATCAATTATGTGCGTCGCGGTGGAACGTTGATGATCTATGGTGTGTACGAGAACAAGGCTTTGGTGCACTGGCCACCGTCTAAGGTGCGATATCCATTTATTCGTGGGGAATACTGGATCTCTAAACGGCGTAAATTTGAAATTCTAAAGATTTTTGGAGACGAGATTAGGGTAAGAAAGGACCAGGGGTGTAATTGATCGACTCACTAACAATTCTTCTTCCCAGATCATTGGCTCTTTCTCCCAGACATTCTGCTTCCCTCGTGCTGTGGCATATTTGGACAGTGGCAAAGTCAACGTCAAAGGAATGGTCACCGACGTGTTCAAGCTCGAAGACTTTGGCCTAGCCTTGGACAAGATGAAGAGCAGAGGCGCCCTCAAGATTGCCATCAAGCCCTGAGTTCAGAGAAAAGTAAAGCAAAGGCCTGGTGCCGCAGTCCGTGTATTGCTTGTATGTGTACGTGTATCGCGAGTTGAAACAATATATGTATCAAGGGGGTTGTCGGAAGAGACTATCAGTGCCGGTCTCCAGAAGTCTCCAGACCCTGGGGCCCACCCAGATAGGAAATTCAACAGAGTATGTCGGCGAACCCTGGAATGGATCGTCCTCAATATTCACCTCGATTGTTGAGCACGCGCCCGATAATATACACAATAAGGAAAAGGGGCCATTACCAGCCTCAATTCATTCCTCTGCTTATATTAATTAAAGCATTCCGTTTATCGTATTCGAGACGGGGGAGTATCAGGATTTATGGCGCATAGGAATTTGGGTGCTCAGAAGTGATGAGAGAATATTTATCTGATGAGGAAATGGTGTGAGTGATAGAGTGTGACAGGGTCGGAGATAATGTCAAATATGATACCGACTCACGGAAACTATGCTGGGTACTACAAGAAACGGGCTGCACTTCGCCTTGACTGCTTCCCACAATCAGTCCTCTGTGGTAAAACGATTCTTGACGTCGGCGCAAACGATGGCCACGTAACAACAGCCATTGCCCAGACATTCAGCCCCCGCGCTATCACAGGCGTCGATATCGACAATTCCCTCGTCGACGCAGCCTGGCGCCATCGCCTCACTATTTGGTCTCAAGCTTCTCCAGATAACGTCGCAGGATACTTCCCAGCCTCCCTTGCTCATGAACTTGGACCTCTGCCGGTCCCGCCTGCGGGTGCAACTGGTCATGAAAGGCACATTTTCCCCCACAACCTGGCGTTTCACTGTGCAGACTGGACGAAAGATGACATCCCGGGGGACGAAGCTGGCTATGACACCGTCCTTGCGTCCGCTCTTCAGTTTATGCGCGCTCTGATACGCGACTGACGCGTGCTGCAGATTGTCGGTCACAAAATGGATTCACCTCAACCAAGGCGACGCCGGCCTGGTTGCTTTTTTTCGCAAGATACACAGAGTACTGCGTGAAGGCGGCCATCTGATCCTCGAACCACAGGCTTGGGAGTCGTATGCCAAAGCAAAGCGCATGTCTGAGGTGTGTTGTATTCTTAGAGCCACCCTTTGCCAGAGTTGACAGCATTGTTAGCACCTCAAAATGAATTATCAAACTCTCAAGCTTATACCATCGGACTTTCCAAGCGTCTTGCACGACATTGGATTCGACTATGTCCGATGCCTTGGGGAGACTGGCGAAGGTGGTATGTTAATCCGGTTTGGCTTATTATTTGCAACGCCTCACGCCGTCTCGCAGGCTTCCGACGTCCAGTTGATTTGTATGTTAAACGCTCCTTTGCCAGCAAAGGATGATGACGTCTACACGCTATCTCTTGTATAATGCGACGACTTTCTCTTGCAATCAAAATCTATGCTCGACCATTGATGACCATGACTTCAACGTCCTGATAGAGATCGCTGGGTACGCGCAAATCGCCCAATTAACACATGCTTTTTTTCATTTTATAGTCCCAGAGGCTGAATCCTCATGACGGACTTTTCCTAAATTACAGCTGTAGATGGTAGATACTGGGGCCTCAATTCCCTTTAACATCTGCGTGGATCAGAACAGCCCTACAGGAGGCGCATTCACGATGCTCGCTCCCCCTGCAGTCCGGCACGGAAACGCCGTTTGTCCTGACTCCACTCCTCCTACTCTGCGCCGCTATCTTGTGTTGTTCTAACACATGCTGTCATTGCATGTTGAAGGGTTTCCCAGACGTGCGCCATCGGCAGCGTTCTATTGGTTCTATTGGTTCATCCTCATATGTTCAACAACTCATATCCGGGACACCTGCGCAGACTTTGTGACCACAGATGCGTTTCTAGACACTCAATCTTTTTAATGCATCTCTTTCATATTACACCACAAGGATATGTGTCCTGGTGCAAGACGGAGGGCTATTAGAAGACACGTGTTTCCGTGTAGTAACGAAAGGAACACAACTACCGTTTGTGTGAAGTTCGGAAACGGGATTCTGTTCTCTACAGATATACGAGACATATATCAAATCATATTGTATCAATGATAATATATGATTGTTCATAGCGATGTAGTACGAAAATGCGACCCGTTGCTGCATCAACTCCCTCGATGGCACAGCTGGTCCAGTTGTTTCCCTGCATCTTGGGGTTTCGAAATAGTGGGGATAGTAGTGAGATTCCCTCAGATCCTTATCCCATGAGTATGCTGTGATGTCTAGCGTCCCATGAGACAAATTGGCCGTGACACTCGGGCTAACAAACTTGCTACCGAAACGCCAAGAGCAATGGGCAAGTATAGCGTCCAGATGAACATGAGATGCATCTAGAGGTACTCGTACTACACGGACCTCCAGGTCATTAGCCATAAAAACAGTCCAGAAGTAATTCTGGTGTGGGAATGGCTGGATAAGATTACTAACGTTGACGTTTGGGAATCGGAACCGGTGTAAAGGTGACAGCCTTTCCTGGGACACGAGGTCTCGGAATTGAGATGTGGTATAAAATTCAATGAAGTCACCACCGGCCACTGCGATGTGTTCATTTGAGAATTTGTGAATGGAGTGCTAGAGCGCCCAAGCGATCAGTCGTGAAATCACACGCAGAATCAAACATACCAGAAGTTCTGTGGTCACAAGGTCTGCACGGACCTCACGCCGTGAATCGGTCTTGGGAGCCAAATTCCAAAAACCAGGATTCATGGACTCGCAATCTCTGCACAACCCAGCGTTCGAGATCCAGAATTGTAAATCTCTCCGTAGGTTCGTTCAACTTTGATCCGCCCCACTTTGATCCGCACAATTCTATAAGTTGGTACCAGAACTGTCGTGACCGTGTAGCGTTGTAGAACGCCTTCCAGGTCTGGATACAAATAAACAACAATATCTTTGTGGCGTAGAGAAAATATGCTGGGTGTCCGGCTAATGCGTGCTGTCATTGCAGGGTTGTGAACATATATCGGTCATATGTGCAGTTATATCTCTATTATTTCCCATGCCCTACAGCTTAGTACTCAGCACTTGTATTCAAGATCCTGCGTAAACTTTGCGACCACAGGAAATCGCGGACACTCATTCTTGGATTCTGTCTTAATAATAATAATAATTATCATGAAATGCGCCTGCCCAATGTTGCACAGATCACACAGTGCTGGGTAACGCGTTGCGTCACGTTACACGTGACTCTCTGCGTAACGAAAACTTGGGTTCGGCCAAACCGGTGTGTTGAATTCCAATGATATTTCGGACGTCATGTCCACTTACAACCTTTGCCAGATTCAGGCGACTTTACTCTTCTTCCCAAAGTGATGCCAAAGCGTTCTCAAAAACATTACTCCTACCCAAAACTATCTTTCCGTTGTGGACCGATCCTTCGAAGAGTGAAGAACCATTCAGGAAACGAACAACAGAAGACCTCTATCGTTGGCAGGTGCGTCGATGTTCGGCTTGAGGGTCTCTGTATTGAGCCCTGTTGTAGTCGAGACGTAAAAGAAGTTCCTCGTTTGTGTTGCATGACGGACCGCCGTATGCGAACGGAAATCTACATATGGGTATGTGTTTATTGTGTCGTCTCTTTGGCCCAATATTGACGTGCGACCTAGGCCATGCTCTTAACAAAATCTTGAAAGACATTATCATCCGTTCGCAATTGCTACTTGGCAAGAAGATCAAGTAAGGTTTCTTCCAAGTTTCGTCAAAGTCTTGCTGACGGCCGCCAGCTACATACCAGGATGGGACTGTCACGGTTTACCAATAGAGAATAAGGCGCTTCAGGAACTTGATGTAAGTTGTTAGCCTGTTCGCTAGACAACTTCTGAATTGTTTTTCCGAAGAAAGATTCTCGCTCCGTCGACTCGGCTACGATTAGACAGGCCGCAAAAGCAACGGCTCTCCGTGAAATTGCTTCGCAGAAAGAACAATTCTGGTCACTTGGTGTTATGGCAGACTGGGACTCGAAAGAGGCAACATACAGAACTTTGGGTGAGTACCGGTCATCCGAAATCGGCATCAAGTATTCAAATAGTGAATTAGATCACAATTATGAAATGCGCCAGCTTCGGATTTTTAAGAAGATGGTTGAGCGAGGTAGCTATCCTTGGTTTTTTGTGTTATGATCACCACTACATAAGGTTCTTCAGGTCTTATTTACCGTCACTATCGCCCGGTTCATTTTTCCCCCTCATCGCGCTCCGCGCTCGCAGAAGCAGAACTCGTCTACAAAGACGACCATGTCTCCCACTCAGTTTTCGTCACATTCGATCTGGACAAAAGCGTTGTTATACAGAACAAGGATCTCCGGGCTCTTCTAGTCCAAGATGAACCGGTTAAACTGTTAGTGTGGACAACAACACCGTGGACGTTGACTGCGAACATGGGTATCGCTGTTAACCCGGACCTTGAATACGTTGCCGTTCGTGCAAAGTCGGAGGGTCAGGCCGTTCGTGGTTTAATCCTCATTTCCAAAGAGAGGCTTGACGCCTTGAAAGA
>QFDT01002772.1:0-14741 GCA_003315915.1 Macrolepiota dolichaula | reverse complement strand
CTGGAGTTTTGGGCTTCAAGACGTAATCTCCTCTGAATCTCTTCAATCACCGTTATTTGCCTGCCCCTAATTAAATTTGTCTGCTGAAAATTGACAAGACCCTGAACTTTTTGACTTAAATGAAAGTAGATGACTAAAGAAGACAGCTACAATGTTACACACAAGTCATACGACCGTCATGTATGAAGACGCACCAAGGGCGGATCATGATTGACGAAAATAGGTGCGCAGAAAATATTGGTAGTGATTTCTTCGGCTACTAGATGGAGAAGCACCCTTCAATTTTCGGGCTCCCCCTTGGGTTTATCCACTTATAACATCTGTATGACTCGCTTATGACTCCCCAGCTCTTGGTTCCTTCCAGCCATTTCTTCTCTCCTTTGACGACGCCTGGCCAGCCTATGACCAACGTACACGACAGCGAGCGTGAGATTAGCCAAAACAGGGTTGACGGGCGTTATGACTCAATACCAGCGCCAACTGGCGCTACAACACCAAGTGAACCAGAAACGATAGACGCTGCAGAAGGGCCAACAACACCATTGCCTAGGTTCCAACTGTTCCTTGTCCTCCTCATCCAGTTTGCGGAACCCATAACTGCGCTTGTCATCTACCCCTTTATCAACCAGTTTGTTCGGGATACTGGAATAACGGGGGGTGATGATAGGAAGACTGGATATTACGCTGGTGTCATTGTGAGTGATCAAGTTATCTCGAATACGTGCGCGATTCTCACCGGCGGACTTCGTTATCATATGACCCTTTCTCGTGTTTGATGTCCTATAGGAATCAGCATTCTTCTTCGCGGAAGCCGCGACCGTCTTCCAATGGGGATGGCTGTCCGACCGCGTTGGCAGAAGACCTATATTACTTCTCGGGCCTCTCGGCCTAACCTTTTCAATGCTCAAGTTCGGCTACTCGACTACGTTCTGGCCAATGGTGTGGTCTCGTTGCTTCCAAGGCCTGTTCAACGGCAATATCGGTACGGTCTATTCCTAAGTGCCTTGGTTCGATCACTCAATCCTTTTAGGTGTCTCTAAAACTGTGATGATGGAGGTATATCAGTCCATCTCTATTCACTGACTTATCCTGATTGGAATTTGAGTTAACGGACGAAACTAATATCGGCGATGCCGTCGCAATGATCCCTCTCATGTGGAGCGTTGGTTCAACTGTGGCGTAGGTCCCATCTCTCTAGTGTCTTCGCATTTTTCCAAACTAGCTCTATAGACCGATTATAGGCGGTATTCTAAGCAACCCGGCCACAAGATGGCCGCATATTTTTGGAAAGATTGCAGTTTTCAAAGATCACCCCTATTTCCTACCATGTCTTGTTGCTGCTGTGGTTGCGTTTTTCACTTATATGATTTCATTCTTCGGACTCAAAGAGGTGAGCCTCCTATGCACCTAGAACCTGTCATTCCAATTCACTTACCATTACGATAGACCCTATCCCCGGCAACCTTCGAAAACTCGGAAAACGTCAAGAGACGGGAACGCGACCCAGAAATATCAGAAGCCGTTTCCACAGATACTCTCATTGGCCACAACAATGGTATAGACTATGGAACAACCGCTAGCTCGACCAGTTGTCCCTCACCGACACCATCTGGGTCCTCCATTGATTCCTGCCAAAGGTTTGGAGTCGACCCTCCAACCCTACGGTCCACTCTCAAATCCCGAACCATGCAATTCGTCATCATCAATTACCTCTTCCTCACATTCACGGATATGTGTTTCAGTGTCCTCATGCCACTAGTCTATTCTACCCCGATCCCTTTGGGCGGACTTGGCCTTGACCCCTATCAGATTGGTTTGATCATGGGAATCTGGGGTCTCATTAATGCTTTTATTCAGATCAACCTCCTTGGAAAATGGATCAAGAAGTACGGCGCCAACCGACTGTACAGATATTCTTACTCTGCTTTCTTCGTCACCTCCTTGACGTTTCCCATCTCTACCTATCTCGCTCGGCGGGATGGAGGTATTGGAATCGGCACCTGCATCGTCATCTTCATCCAACTATCTTTCCGGTTCTTACTCTACATGGGTTTCGGTAAGCATGTCATCACTGCACTGTCCGTTGAATAGTACTTGAACGGATAATAGGCGCAATCCATGTTGTCGTCGCTGAAATCACACCCAAACCAATACTGGGATCGATTAACGGCCTTGTGCAAATGACCGGCTGTCTGATGCGCACTATGGCGCCCACCTTTGCATCCTCCCTCTTCTCGCTTTCCCTGGAGAAACACCTCATGGGGGGGAATTTCACATATTTCGTCATGCTCGTCATCGTCATTGTCGGAATAAAATGCAGCTGGGCTTTACCTCAACGCAAGCGTAGGGTGGCTTGCCACTGACGTTATACCTGAAATTGGATTCTCAAACTGATTTTAAAAAATACCCTTGTATAGACACTTGCTGTCATTCAGTTGGACTGTATTGACTTGAACATATATATCTCATGAGAGTATCTTGCTCCTGCTCAGTTGGACCCGTACCGCACAGCAGAAAAAAGAAATGCCGGACAGGCTAGGATCAAGAACTGACGCTCACATCCCTCAGAACAGGCTCAAACCTGGTATATTCATAAAACTACACCTTTCCTATGGGTACAGGTAGAGTATCACGACTGCCTATTCCCCATAGGGGAAAGTTTGTGGGCAAGCAGGACCCGCGATGAACTCGTACAAGAAATCCAAATTTCTATTCAACGCGTCCTTCAGTACGCCAGTCGGTTCCGGGTACAATCCCTTGATTGTCAGATTCACGAAATCGGTATATAGCTTGCACAAGTTGGAGAAATCAGCCGAGTTCGGGTCGGGCGTATAGCTATTGAGAGTTCCGTTGTTTGCGCCAGGTGCAATTGGATGCGCGATCGCGAGTTCCTCAATGCCGTCGGTGCCTTGAGGTCCGTTGGGTCTGAAGAAGTCGTCGGGGAATTTCGAATCGCGGAAGAAACCGAGGGCAACGTCGAGGTCGAGTTGACCGTCTGTCTGGCGTCCGTCTTTAAAGAACTTGATAGGGAAGGTGGATTCTGCATAAGCAGTGAAATAACGGGGAGAAATGAAGGAAAAGGTTGGATTGGTGGCGATTGAATCTTGAATTCTCTGGAAGCGTAACTCCGCAGCGACAGTCATATTGTACTTCCCAGCACCAAACCGATTGCTGAATTCCACGAACTGACAAGTCACGTTCAATATTCAGCTTCAACAATAGGAGAGTAGGCACTGACCTCGTCCCATAGGGTTTGGTTGAAACTGTGATTATCACCAAAAAAGGCGTCTGCACGGGTCATGCTTGTGTCACCTACAAGTCGCCATAAGTATTTGAGAAATCTCTATATCAATATAACTGACCCTCGAAGACTGCGTGGGTATCCAACCCACCAATGATTGCAGGGTCAGGTGGGTCTTCACCAGTAAGGGAACTCTTCCCTCCAATACTCAAGAGGTTCGTGATGGGATTGCCGTCGACAAGGAATGCGGCATATGTGACGAACTTCGCAAATGAGTTATCCATGTTGAAGCCTAAGAAGCATTCATTACAAGGGCACTCGACACTGCGTTGTCTGCTACTGACCTTCTTGTACAGCATTGATAATTTGGGCTGGGGTAGCGATACCATCGCGAGGGAGATACTATCACTGATTTAGAATGGAGAGAACGTAGGGATGGTGCTGTAATACATACCCCATGAGAGGCAAGAGTGTTGAGGCCCGGGCACGGTCCTCGCTGGTCGTTGGGAGCGGCAGCTTTCCAAGGATGATCAGCATCATTGACCAATTTCGTGGATGTGTCGTTGAGTGGTCCAGGCGGGTTCTCGGGAGGTGCTACCTCAAGCCTTGGAAGGATGACTTCCAATTGTTCCCTTGTAAGGCCCGCCAGCGACCGGTGGGCGGGAAACGCGCCGGTCAATGACGTGGCTGCGAGGATACCGACAGCGAGGTTCAACAGATGATGCATAGTCGGTGGGGAATAATCGAATTTGATTCGAGGGTAGCCTTTTTATGGGGTCGTCAAGTGGCTAGCGTTCCGTAAATATATGTGGAATTATTGCCTTTTAGTGATGTTGTAGTTAGGCCTGAGCTCCACCCACGCCTGCCAGTGACCATATGACACACTGCAGGAAGCTGTCTCTGACGGAAAATAGTCCATCGGGCACACCATAAAGGCCATGAGGGCAAAGGGTGGAGCTCGACAAGAAATCAAGATGTCAAAACCCCGGACAGTTTGCTGCGTCTTGGCCGTGTCGTAGTTTGCTGTTGTCGATGAAGGTTCATGATCAAGAACAACCTAGGCACAACAGCGCTCTACTATTCTTGGACCAGATCTCTTTACTTATAGATACTTCGGATCGTGACAATGATAGCCCCAGATGAGACAGAAATTCCGAGGCCTGGTTTAGTTTAGTTCCCGAGATGTACGATCATTCGACATGTAGCGAAAAAATAACACAAGAAAGACACACGCGCTCTACTACAATCACATCCAAAATCATGCTGCGGCTCGTCGGGTTTGCTTCACGGCCTGGCTACCGGAATCTGATGCAGATTCTCACTCCATCGATAGGAAGCATGGCTCACTCTTATCGAGCGCCTCGGCACAAAAAAGCTCGGCCTTATATGACCACGGTTTCCGTTTTACGCACCAAGAATGTGTAATTGTCAACGACAAACCGATCCGCATTGCTTCGAGACCCACCTCCACGCGATTAACATTCCCACGATTACTGTGCTTCCGAATCAGGTGTGTTCGGCCTTGTGCAGCGCGAGGGCTGCTGTGTAGACTTGACATGGAAACCTTAACTTTGTTACAGATTACAATCGTGCCTGATACACATTACATGAAAACCTACGGGAGACATAAATTCAAAACATAAACAAACGGACGTGCTATCCGTTATGAGCGAGATTCAACAGAAAAAATAACCATATCTAATTTCGTCCGTAGGGGAAAAGCTGGGGGCACTCTGGATCACCAAAGCCCTGGTAGAAGAAGTCCAGGTTGGTGTTAAGTGCTTTCCTCAATACCCCAGTCGGGTTGGGGTATAATCCTCGGATTGTCTTGTTAACAAAGTTCTGGTACAGCAGGCAGAATTTCGTGAAGTCGGCCGACGTCGGATCCAGGACGTAATTGTTCACCCGACCAACATTTCCACCAGGAGCGAGTGGGTGGGCGTTGGCGATAATGTCTATTCCATCTGCGCCCATTGGTGAACTAGCTCGGTGGAAGTCATCAGGCATGCGCATGTCTCGGAAGAAGCCACGCGCAACATCAAGATCCAGCTGGCCGTCTCCCTGGCGCCCATCTACGAAAAAGTTTACGGGGAATGTAGACTCTGCGTAGGCCGTGAAGTATCGGGGTGCCACAAAGGAGAATGTCGGATTCGTTGCGATCGACTCTTGAATTCGCTGCCACCTGAACTCGCCAGCGACTGTGTAGTTGTACTTGCCAGCACCATATTTGTTGCTGAATGCCACAAGCTGATAGAAAATTGAACATCAGCTAATGATCTCACCTCAGTCGGAGTTGGACCGGACATACCTCATCAAACAAGGTTTCATTGAAGCTGTGATTATCTCCAAAGAAGAAATCCCCTGGTCATGGAATCAGCAGCTTGGTCTGTCCACAAATCGGATTAGTACCAACCTCGAGTCATACTAGCATCGCCCTCGAATACGGCATGCGTATCGAGACCGCCAACAATCGCTGGCGCTGGTGGATCAGGGCCTGTCTTCGAAGTCTTGCCGCCGATACTTAGCTGATCGGTAACAAGATTACCATCAACGAGGTGCGCAGCGTAGGTCACAAAAATTGCGATGCTGTTCTCCATGTTGAAGCCTATGGAAAGTTTAGAGTTGTTATCCTATATCAGGACATTGAAAAATGACTCACCTTCTTGGACAGCATTGATGATCTGAGCTGGCGTAGCAATACCATTGCGAGGGAGCCACTGCGAAGGATCGTCAGCATCGGCCTATCCAAAAAAATAGCTGTGTACACTTACCCCATGAGAAGCGAGGGTGTTCAACCCAGGACAAGGTCCACGAATGTCTCCCTTCTGGAGTGGCTTCCAAGGATGCTTCTTGTCGTTTACGAGGATAGTACCATTGGACTTCAAGGGACCCGGGGGTTGAGCTGGTTCGCGCCGATGAAGGGTTGGGATAA
Organism: Macrolepiota dolichaula; assembly: GCA_003315915.1. NCBI lineage: Eukaryota > Fungi > Basidiomycota > Agaricomycetes > Agaricales > Agaricaceae > Macrolepiota > Macrolepiota dolichaula. The sequence continues at coordinate 8,568 of QFDT01002772.1, read as the reverse complement.
TACTCTCCAACTCTTCCCTCGACAAACCCGCTAGAGAGCCATAAGTAGGGAATGCGCTGGCTGGTGAGGCCAAGGCGAGAGCAAGGACAATGAAGTTCGTGAAGCTGACCATTGGTGGAAGGATATTGGGTCGATATCCCTAGTCCCAATGTTTAGTTGGATCCTTTATATGACTGGAGTGCACTGCATTTAGGAGGAAGACGTTACGGATGGGTCCAAATTTCGCACTGCCAATCTTCAGACTGCGGTTAGGCTTTCCAAGGATACGCGTCGACGGCGGACAGGTGTCACCGATTTATAAAACTCAGGGACCGTTTGTGTATTTACCATGATGGCGCAGCAGGTTTGCGATATTTTCCATGTTGCAACAGTGATGTTATGACACCCAAATATAAGATCTCCCAGAGAAAAAGGCTATTTTCATAAGAGAAGCTCGGCATTATGTCATGAATCTATGACCATGGTTCCCCTCAGGGTCTCCGGGGAAGGCAATATGGGCGTAGCTACAACTAGGGTGCTGTCGAGTGTCGCATATTGTTGCGCAGTAGCGCGTAGGACGCGTGTGTGCTGCTGGATGTTTCGTGTTGTAGGATGTGCAAACATGCTGTGTTTGGTTTCAGTCAATTCATATCGTGGGAACTTGAACATCCTACTCGGGATCTCTACTGAGTCATTCCTGACCTCTCATCGTCTCCGAGTACCGTATTCCTTATTCCTCGGCATTGTCCTCGTACGGATCTAACCGTCCGGCATTGACCTCAAACAGGATTATGGAAATATTGCAACTTTGTGATTAGTGTCTTTCTGCGCACAGGCCAGTCACTTTAGGGTCTTCTGGATGATGTCGACAATGGACTCGTATAAGGGACATAGAGTGGAAAGCCGCTCGGAGCTCCATTTGGAATGAAGTTATCAACACCTCCGATGTTACATCCAGGTACGATTGAGTGTAAGGGCTCCGTTAACCATTTCATCTATTCCTACTGTTTTCCGAGCTCGATGAAAGCCAGTAGGCATCCGCACGTGATCGAAATTTTTGAGGGCGGCGTCAATGTCGAGCCGACCATCGTCGTAACATCCATCCATAAACAGGTAAATAGGACAAACAGCCTCGACGTAGGCAGGGAAGTCCCGAGGCAAAAGAAAGGAGAAGGTCGAATTCGTGGTCGTTGAACTCCATATACACCTCCATTTCAACTCGGCCGCGGCGGTGGAGTCAACACCCGAGTTGTTGTATTCGATAAATTCTGTGATGTGCGTCAGACCAGGATCAATGGAACGGATCTTTTCAATATGCCTGATCGAACAACGCCTCGTTAAAAACATCAATAATCGCCAAAGAAAACCCCTTCAGGTAAATATTAATACAGCGTATGGGTCGGACTGGCGATGCTAACTCGGGTTATGCTTGCGCCGCCTCTACACGGGGGATGGGTGTGAAATGACTATGACCATGAACTATGAAGGGACCAGAAGTGAATCTTCAAACACATTATATGTGTTCATCCCGCCAGCGATAGCGGGGGCAAAGTGACCAGCACCTCTCTTGGGTGTTTTCTCCGATCCTGATCAAGTCCATGGCAAGATCTCCATCAACCAGGAGTGCCGCATAGGTAGCAAGCACCGCGAAGCTCTGTTCCACGTTGAAACCTAGACACATGGGGTCAAATACGGAAAAATGAGCACATAAACAGTATGTTACATTCCCGAGCCGCATGGATAATCTGTACCAGCGTTACGATTCTATAACGAAAGCGTTGATTTCATCGTAACTCCATCAAGTTGTATAGTTAAACTTATCGTGGGAGACCAGTGTGTTTAAATCAGGGTGTGGCCCCCAGATATCGTCTTTCGCAGGGTGCGTCTAGTCATTCTTCACGACTTTCGTCCCGTTAAAGGAATGGGAGTAAATCTGGCATATGGAATCGAGCGCCGATGCAGCCCCTCCACGCGGTTGCGCAGCTGAGGAGACCTGAGGAAAAGATGCAAGAGCTGCGGAGGACATGATGAATGACGGGAACATAAAGTGGCGGGATGGGAATATTGGCAAGCTGCTTCGCGGACAGAGGCCTGATTGTGAATTTCAGCACTCCTCAGGTGTGACAACCGATAGAAGGCCTACGCCTGGAGCCCCCTACGATATATGCAATATTCAGGCAGTGAATCCGGACGTCTGTCACCTAGTTGAGACTCGCCGAGCACCTGCTGACGCGATATAGACGGTTGCACCCAGCTGGTACTATTTATAGAAAACTCGAGTTCAACATCTACATTGTATTTCTCATGCAAGTCAGCCTGGGCGGCCTCAATACGAGGTAAGTACACAGTACAGTATCCATTCTAGCTAGTAGCGGGTACGAGACCCTTGAATGCAGTTATATCATTCCGAGAAATACACCAGGAGTCTAATGATGGGCCAATGTCACTGAGTTACCTAAGGGTGTCTGGAAGACAATGTTTCAGCGTTTAAGCCTTTAGGTCTCAGCGTTGCTAATCCGGTCACTATTTGGCAGCATTGGCTTGGCTTCCTTGCTGCGGAGCCTGACAGTTCACAACGGCCCACACAGAGTGGCATCTATTGGGAAGGGAATAGTCCAATGGGCCTGTACCCCATGATCCAGGTTACTGATCACTTTGAGCTTTTGTTAGAAGTGTTACACCACTAACGCCTGGAGATAAGGCACTCTAGATGCCAAGAACCGTGTCACCCTCTTCGCTGAGCCTGCACCATTTCCATCGTTTACTGCGCCCCGTGTCGTACGTACGCTCTTCTCCATGGAACGACTAGCGTAGAACACCAATGTCCCTGTTAGATAAGTAGGCCTCCTCGCACTAGTCATTTCACTTATGCGCAACGCCCAAAAATGATCTGACGTTGAACGGGGTACTCGTATCTCGTCCGCTACAAATGCTATCGTGTCCCCGTAGAGAACGCCACAGCGAATTCATTCAAAAGCATCTATACAGTTTGAGTTACTTAGAAGCCTCATGCGTCAGAAACTTTGAGGCCTGAGAAAGGTGGTTTGCTACTGCTTCCGTCATGAACGTTTGTCCGTTACAATACATCGACTGTCGCTTAAAAATAACGAACCCAAAAGTAGTCCATTTCGGATGAACTTCTTGGATGCTTCTTCTGTAGAACTTGAACCGGGATGCTTATGCATTAGGTCAATTCGAACAGATTTTGAGCCTCTGGTCCTCTCGCTAAGGTGAACTCAATAGGATGCATAGTTTTGCAAGGTGCTACCACCCAATCTAAAAATAGCCAGGCTAGGGTGACTGAAACCTGTGATTTCCTACGAGTCCCTTTTTTGGTATTTCTTCTTTTTGCAGTGCCCCCCATGGGCCTATTTCAATCTTCAACAGCATCGCGCAGCACACGAAGGCGCTTTCACGGGGTGCCTTAAAATCAACTCAAAGCACTGCCAACAGACAGTCTTCTGCGCCGTCATGCTGAGCGCGTTGGCTGGCGCTTGACAGCTATTGACAAGTTTCTGATTCCGTTGACAGTAGGAGGACCTCTGAGGACTCAGCCATGTCTTCAGAGCGCGGTAATCGAAGGGTAGTCGGAATTTGAACATAGTATGAATTCTCTAATGTCGTATGCTCGAATGCGTGAGTCATGCGGAGAGAAACTCCAGTCCGATTCTTAGAGCCTCACGGGTGCGGAAGCCGCGGTTTCTGTAATACACATCAAGGCGATCTGAATCCCAATACTCATAGAAGAACTCAGAACTAACGATGCGAGACAAATACCCCTATTCAGAAGGCTATATCATCTGAGCTCAGAGGCTTAAGTTGGGTCTGCAAACCACACCATGATCGTTGGTTAGACTAGGGCCGACCGTCGCTGATTATTATCTATTCTCGACACGGGATGTGTGCGTGTGAATAGTTAGCATACAGCCTCGGCCAGAGCCTCGGTAAGACCTAACCGTGACTCATATTAGTATGATGTAGACGTTCCTCCAGTCAGTAAACTCTCATAGTTCCGAGACATCGATCTCTACTTCATTTCTAGCTTTTGGTTCCCGATGTCACCGGTCACCGAGTCCTTCGGCCTCCTCGCGCGGTAGTGAGCAGCATTAAAAGCGCAGTATTGACCTAATCTTGTAGTGATACTAGTTACTGCGGAGGGCGCAATGCATTGGGGCATCTGCTAGATCAAAACTTCGGCAACAGGAACTGAACAAAGCGCGGAACCTGGCCAACAATAGGCGTACTTGCCAAGGCTGTCGTCCGGACCGAATACACAGAAAAATGGGAACCCTAAGTGGATTTACGCAAATAGAGCTCCCCGTCCCGTTGACCGTTCATCACCTCACAAATTCCCTGATTCATTAAGGACATTGATGATAAACCATAAATGTAAAGTATAAATATATTATCTAGTAGTTTGTCCAATCCAAGATTTAGTCCAGTTTTCTCCTCCTGTACGAGATAGCTCGAGGAGTCTTAGGCAAAGTAATCATTGTCTGCGAATAGGGTTCATCAGTTCTAACCTCTCAACTCATGAAACCAAAGCACTTACATGATAATTATGTTCCGGCACCTTGTCAATTTTGATTTCCATGTGTCTTAGGATCGTTGCAATGATCGTTCCCAGCTGCAGATACGCAAATTGTTCTCCAATGCACCGGTGCTTGCCTGCGCCAAATGGCTGGTATGGACTCTCAGTGCCTTTGCTAACCGCACCAAATCCATAGTCAATCTTCTCTCCCTGTACATCGTCATAGGTCTTGGACGCTTGTGCGGCGACACCCGTGGGGTCACTCCATCTCGAGGGTTCCCACTTATCTGCCTCCTTCCAGATTTGGGGGTCCATTTGGCTGACGACGGGGGAGGCCAGGACGTAGTGACCCTTGGGAACAACATAAGTAGTGTCCTTTCCTGGGGCGGCAAGAGTAGCGGGAACCGGCATGTCATCACGGACGTATCTCATGATACTGTGGATAGGCGGGTGCATACGAAGGGTTTCGCGGATAACCGAGTCCATCACAGGAAGTTGACGGATTTCTTCGTAAGTCATGGGGCGGAGGCTGCCATCGGGGTTTGCAAAGTATTTGACTTGTTCTTGATACAGAGCCTCGCTAGATCACAATAAGTATTAATCAGAACCGATTATTTGACAATACGAACCCAATATCAGGACGCTCGGCAATATGAAGAAGGGCCCAGGAACCAGTGGCGGAACTAGTATGTTGGCCAGCCATGAGAAGTGCGATCATGATGTGGGCGATTTCGTGGTCCTTCAAAGGGCGTCCATCTCGGTAACTCTGTTGCATGAGAGCGGCAATCATATCATGTTCATGCTGTGACCAAGTTCAGTCGATACACAAAAAATGAACATCAGGGGATACACTCACATCTGTGGTCGTACCATTCCTTCTTTGCTTGATAATGTTCACATAGAAGTCACTCATTTTCTTTTGAGCCACATCCCTTCTCCTGTAACTATCCAATGGCAGGCTCGGGAATAAAAAGTTGAGTGGGGTGAAGCCTCCATCCAGATCGTTGTAGAGCTCCGCAAAAGTTTTATCCATTCCTGCGCGTACTTCCTGGCCCTGCAATGTCCTCGACGCGGTCAATATCGTGATGCCTTGCAAAGCTTTCAAGACGTCGAACTGTCCCCACTCGTTGATATCATTCGATTGAAGCACAGAGAATGCAGCATCCGTTTTGAAGTATTCCTCAACCTCTTCTTCGATCATGCCAACGTATGCTCGCAAGTTATCCGTTGAGAGCCCGACTTTGACGAATTTCTTTTGTTCCATGAAAACGTCGTTGGGCACGTCATAGACAACATCTTTGCCGAATACAGGTGTCGTAAGATGCTGCGCATAAAACATCAAATGACTCTCCAATGGAAGAAATATGAACAGAGACTCACGGTATAAGCATCCTCAGCGTTAAAAACAAGCGACTTTCCACCCAACACAAAATTGTTGCCCTTGCTTCCCAGCGTGACGGTAACGCGACGACCAAATAAAATAAACGTGAAAACATCGCCATACTGTACCACAACGGAAAGACAAATCATCAGCACGTCCACCAGAATCCACATGAATAAACCGAACCTTCTCACGACACTTGAAGAAAAAGTTGAGTGGGTCATTGCCATATCCGGCGGCCGACCCAACAAAGGGCAACCAGTGGAACACAACGGGGGGCTCGTTTGGCTTGGAGGGCAGGAGCTGTACGAGAGGGGATGCCCAGTGAGCTATCGTTAAATGGCTATCCGGAAAACCACGTACCACTTGCCGCAAGACGTTCAATACAATTGCTAGAATTGGGACATTTACCAGCAAGAGAAGCACAAGCCTCGAATTTATTGGGCCGAGCTGGGCCTGGGCATGCGCAAGATACCCGGACCAGACATCGGAGAACGGTACTGTACCGTTGACGGAGGTCATAAGGGAGAAGTAGAAAGTGGGAGGAATGTGCACCACAGAGATGTTCTGGCACCATTCATTTATAAATTCTTTAGAATTAATGCCATCATTCCCAGCCCTGTTGCCGAAAATAGACTTCCGCAAAATCGAACCATTTCCAAGCTCGGAGCACACGCAGCTCGCCAATGCATGATAAATGAGTGACTGGATATTACATTACTAAGAGTAGGGTGTGTATATATCTCTAAAGCATTATGACCATTATAATAAATATCATGCATTAAAAGCCTTCGACTCCGCTCGCGACAGATCATAGTCCAACGTCATCGCCGGCTTGACTCCCAAATTGATATCCCTCACTCTGACAGGTAGATGTACGCCCACAGACAGTTGCCTCGCTAGTTCCGGTGCTATACCGTCGACAATCTCTTTCAATCCCAACCTTGGCAGAACAACTTGCACCTGCAATTTCTGCGACAACCTGTTGACCTGCGGTAGCGCCACCGTATACCCAGTCAGCCCTTCTAACGGATCCTCGATGGGTCTTCCTTCAGCAGACTTCGGCCACAGATCTCGATTCCTGCCATTCGCGAAGACTTCTTGCCAGCGTTTGATGTACAACAACGACCAGAATCGATTGTGTCTCCGCACTGTGCCCTTGATGTATTGATCAGCCAACGCCATCCTGCCCCCAAATTCCTCCATCCACTCCCTGCCGAACCTGGGACCTGGCCCCACCTTACCGGGCAAGCTCAATCCCTTCTCTGCGAGCAGCGCATGTTGAAGTTGCCAATGCACAACAAGATCGCCGTACCTCCTCAAAGGAGATGTAACGCGGACATACCCCTCTCCTTCTAGCACACCCAGCCCAAAATGTTTTTCTGGCTCAAGTGTATACCTCGCCGAAGGGGCATACATGATCTGACCTAGTAAGTCCGCTTCGGAGACATACCCAGTACTATTGCGGGAGTTCAAGATCGTAGTTATTGCGGCTTCAGTTGTAGGTATCATCGGTTCTGAAGCACGGCGGAGAACTGGTATATCCTTCCCCAAACACCACCTCGACGCAATTTTACATGCTAGCTTCATCATTTCAGCGATGATAGCCCGTGACCCATATTCAGATTGCAAACAGACCGCCTCGACTTTGTATCTGAGATTGGGGAATCCACGGTGGTGGAACGGTGTGTTGATTTGCGCACCGACATCTAAAGGCAATTTGCCAACGCGTTCCACATAGCCACCCTTACGATCGAATGAGAACCAATTTCTCGAGAGACGTAGTTGCCTCTGAGTGTCCGCAATGTCTTTGCAAATTTGTAGATTCCTGATAGTTTCGGGTGCGTAAGGGCGAAAAGGTGTATGCTCTGGTTGATTCCCGAATGGGTACTCAACCAGTGTCATGGTGGGGAGGGTAAGTGCTACATCCACGGCGTCATAGTTGAGAATTTGGACGTTGCGTACAAGCCCAGCTCTGACCCGTTGGTCAAGAATGTTCCCTGCCGGATCGAGTTTGGCACTGAACGTCATGACGCGATCGGGGAGGCCATTTTTTGAGCGGATGCCGAGCGAGAGACCGTGTGTCGGATGGTGTGTGAGGACGCTTGGGAAGAGAGGGAAGGATTTAGGCACCATATACCATGACTCGAACTGTTGGGAGGCTTTCTGCGCGAGGAAGTTGGTGGGGGGAATGAGGGATGCTGGGTCCGCGACGTGAATATGTATCCAGACATTACCAGGTTCCGAGGGTATCTGTTCAATAGAGATTCCATCATCCAACTCCTCCGCATTTACATCATCTATAACATAGACAGGCATGTCCCCCCAATCATGTCGCACAGACTCCATTGGATCCGTTGGATAAAAGTCATCCGAATGTTTGGGAATAGGATCCTTGGATTTTTCCAGCGCCCGAATGATACTCTCTTGCCGCTCCTTGAGCACATTGGGCCGAGTTTCCAAGTCGAGCTTATGGATCGGTTCAATGATAACAAGATCTTGCCACGGCGCGAAGACCCCAATATCAACCAAGAGCTTGTGAACGATGTCATCCATCTGTCGGATACTTGGCAAGCCGTAGACATCTTTGAGAATGTATCCCGAGCTAACAACATATGGATCGGGTTGAACAGAACGTGCATGGCGTAGCGATGCGGCCAAAAATCGAATGATTGTT
>QFDT01002768.1:5267-23994 GCA_003315915.1 Macrolepiota dolichaula | reverse complement strand
AAAAAAAAAAAAGCCTTCAACTCCCTCAAGAGCAAATTTGAAAAACAACCCATCCTCATTGCCCCTGACCCAGACAAGCCTTTCAAAATCAAAACCAATGCATCAGCTTATGCCTCAGAAGCAGTTTAATGGCAAAGAAATGATAATGGCATTTGTCAACCCATTGCCTTTCATTCTCAAGCATTTAATCAGACCAAATGGAACTATCACTGTTCTGAACAAGAATGATTAGCCATAATTTGCACACTTCAAGAATGGAGACATTATCTTGAAGGAGCAAAGCATGAATTCATTGTCTGAAGCAATCACAAAAATCTGTCAAGATTCAAGGAACCTCAGAGCCTCAATCGACAACAAGCTTGATGGGCCTCCTATATGGAATGCTTTAAACCAATGCTCAAGATCAAGCACATCCTTGGTCAGAAGAACAGACCAGCTGACACCTTATCATGACAACCAGACCATTACCCTCCTGACAAAGATAATAGAGATGTTATTGTCTTCTCAAAAGACCTAATCACGCGACCGTGGGACCTCATGAGTTGGGCCAAAGATTGCAACCTACCACCGGTTCAATCCATTTTGTACAAGAACCAACCATGTGATGACCTCGACCAACTATGGACAGGACTCGATGGCACATACAACTCGGCGGCTAACAGACCAGTTGATCTAGACATGGCGCTACACCTGCCTGCCCAACCAACATGTGCATGGGACCCAATCTCAACACGTGAACTCGAAGACGCACTGAACCCGTGCTCCAATACGTCATCCCCCGGCCCAGACCACCTGTCATGGCGCCATCTGAAAACCATCTTCACGTCAACCCCAGTGCTTAACAACATGCGCGCCTTTGCCAACGGATGTGTCACTAATTCCATCTGGCCATCCTACTTCAAAGACTCCACCTTGGTAATTATCCCTAAACTGGGGAAACCTCACTACACCACACCTAAAATGTTTCACCCGATTGTCCTCCTCAACATGCTCGGAAAACTCATCGAGAAAGTTATATCGACGCGCATGCAATTCGACGCTTCACGCCTTGATCTTGTACACATCCTCCAGTTCAGCGGAATTATCCAACATTCTACTGAAGATGCAGGAGTTTACCTCACACACAAAGTCCGCAAAGGTTGGAAGTGAGGACTTAAAACAAGTATTCTTGCTTTTGATGTCGCACAGTTTTTCCCTTCTGTTAATCACTCCCTTCTCACTCGGATACTAGACAGACATGGCTTCCCTTCTTGTCTGGTTTCTTTCTTCTCTGATTATCTTTTGAATTGATTCACTTCATATTCGTGGAATTCCTCTTTATCCCCAAAATTCCCAGCCTCTGTTGGCGTTGGCCAAGGCTCCGCTCTATCTCCTATTCTCACTTCTCTATTTCTTTCTCCTTTTATGTACCGCTTTGCTACAGATCCCCATTGTAAAATACTTTCTTTTGTGGACGATGGACTCATCATTGTACAGTCGAACAGTTTCACTACTAATGTGTCTCTTCTTTCACAGGTCTACTCTTCCTGCTCTTCCTTCATTACCTCCATGGGCCTCGTTCTTGAACATGACAAGAGTGAGGTCTTCCACTTCTCCAATCGACCTTGGGCCAAACCCAACCCTGACGTAACGCTCAAACATGTGGACAGCACGACTTTAACGCTCACCCCTAAGCGCTTCATCTGGTACCTCGGTTTCTACTTCGACTGAGCGCTCACGTTCAAAGAGCACGTGCGATATTATGCAACAAAGTCATTATCAACTATCAAATGTTTACGCATACTTGGTAATTTGGTGTGAGGTCTTCTCCCATTACAAAAACGTCTCCTATACAGGTCATGTGTTGTCCCCGTGATGACATATGGCCTTAAACTGTGGTATTACAATGGCGCCCGTAACAAGGTGCTTATTGACCAACTCAACAAAACTCAGTGCTCCGCTTCCATTTGGATCACCGGCGCCTTTCGCACAACACCCCGAGATGCCGCCAAATCAATAGTGGGCCTCATCCCCCTCCAATATCATCTCGAAAAACTAACCAAACAATGCGGAATCCGTTTCCGCACCCTCCCACACAATCATCCTCTCCGCATCCTCACTCGAGATGAAGATCTTACCAAATCAAAATTCAACTCCCCCACCCTTGACTTCATGTGCGAAAGCGTAGAAGTCACTGACAATTTCAAACGCTTGGACCCCGTAGCTAGACCAGGTAACAGGCTAGTCAATCATTTCTCTAACTCTTCTTCTTCTTCACAAATTTCTTTCAAATCTTGTCCACGCGCATCTGATGACGATCCACAAGCTGTACGCCGACACCTCTCTGAGGCTAGCGAAGCTTGCACTAGTGCGCTCTATTCATTTTCTTCACTTTGTCTCTCTACGGACGGCTCTTGTCCGGTTTATCCTAATAGCGGTATGTACAGTAATGGTTACAATCCCTATTCTCTTTCTGCCACATTGGCTTTTTTACTTTTTGACTCTTCTCTTTCTTCTCCTATCAAATCCTCTGTTGTTCCGTGCGGTAATGTACTGTCCTCAGACGCTGAATCATACGCTCTCAGACTCGGTCTTGTTTCTGCTCTCTCTTTCTCTTCTAATGTTGTGTGCTCTGACAATCGTAGCATTACTCATATTTCTATTTTTACTGACTCCATTTCCTGTGCTAAACATCTGTTTGATTACAGCGCTCATAGTGCACATCAAGACGCTCTCGTTATCGCTGAACCCCTCCACCAGTGGCTCTCCCTATCTCCCTCTCATCATCTCACTTTCTGGGATATCCTGTCGTCATGCAAATGGTCGATCCAACATTCCGTGCACAAGTTAGCAAAATCACTCTGAATCCCATGCATACCTAGCGTGGCTCGACGTTCTCTTGGATTCATTCGTAAAGCTTGGACTGACTGCTTCATCTGGTTATGGCAGCACCGCCACACCAGCAACGATACCAAATACCAAGGCAATAATTTCCTTGACATGCAAGATGCGAGCAACAACCCTGTCCTTCCCACATACACACATGGCGGCTCGTGGCTCACACAAGACATGACACCATCACTAGCCGCGCAGCTCACACGCTGTCTTACAAATCACGCGCCGATCAGAACATACCGACAGCGCTTCTTCCCTGACACCCCGGTCTCGTGTCCATGCAGTCATCTGCTGGAAACTTGTGATCATATTATCCAAGAATGTCCGCGGTACAAGCGGCTATTCTCAAATGGGCACTATGACAGCCTAGCGTGGCTCATCAATTTCTTGGACGACAATCCACTCGCATTCGCATTCCCCCCAGACGGAGATGACCCTCAATGGAGAGAAGTAGTCCGTAACCGAGCCCTAAGGAGTAGGGAATGGCAGCAAAATTATGTCAAAGATGTGCATTAGAAAGCGTTGGACATCAACACACGGTTAGTATTTCTACCTAACTCTATTTATTTGTTGGTGGACGTTATAGGGGAATAGCAAACCCTTTTTCTGCCCCCTCCCTATTCCTGGATCCGTTTCTTCTTCATTGCCATTCCTGTTTGCTAGCTTTTGCTTTGTTATTGCGACTGCTACCACTTATCCCTTTTATTTCTGTATGTACTCAAAAGTTTGTACCTGTTGCTTCGCCTCGTCTCACTTTGCTCGACTCGGCTTGCTCCTTAGTTTGTCATTTATCTTGAGTTTGGGATCTATTTCTTTTGATTCAGTACTTGGGACTGCTATCGCACACCCGTTTGTATGTAGCTAGTCTATTATACAATAAACTTGGATTTTTTTAAAAAAAAAAAAAAAAAAGACCTAATCACTATTATTACTAAAGATCTTATCAAAGTTATTCATAAAAATCAAGAACTTATTGATCCCAAAGACAATGATACCCTGATCAAGACCTTCCTCACCATTCCAGAAAAATCCTCATCCCCAATGACAAAAAACTTTGTAGAAAACTACTACACAAAGTTCATGATTACCAAATTGTAGGCCATTCTGGTACAGCCAAAACGCTTCATAAACTCAAGGAGCATTGCTATTGGCCTGCAATGAAGGATTACATTCAGGAATATGTCAAGAGTTGTCCTATTTGTCAATGTCACAAGATTATCAGACATCCAGAAAAGGCACCTTTTTTACCTATTCTAGCACCTTCTTCTACTCAACCCTTTGCACAGATCTCAATGGATCTCATCACAGATCTTCCATCCTCTGGAGGATTCAATTCTATTTTAGCCATAGTGGACCATGGCTTAATGAAGGGAATAATTTTAGCACCTACTCCAAAAGTGTCTGACTCAAAAGCTATTGCACAGCTTTTGGTAGATTGACTATTTTTGAAGTATGGACTCCCCAACAAGGTGATCTCTGACCAAGACCCTTGCTTTGCCTCCAAAGCCATGAGAGCCCTATTCAAGCTACTTGACATTGAAGCCTCCTATTCCACTGCCTATCATTCTCAAACCAATGGTACCACAGAACACTTCAATCAAGAAATAGAAACCTACCTTGCTATCTTCACCAGCAATAATCCAAACAAATGGAGCAAGTACTTCTCAACTTATGAGTTTGTATACAATAATTGTCCCCATGCAGGAAGAGAAGAAACCCCCTTCCAGCTGATCTATGGATCTTCACCAAAGGCACTGCCTTCTTTGGTTGAACCCACAGATACTCTCATAGCAGAAAACCACATAGAACAACTCTTATCCGCTAGAAGAAGAGCTATATTTGCCCATAACCATAGCCAAGAAATCATGGCTAGACAAATGACCAAATATAGCCTTCCCCTCTTCAATGAAGGAGATAAAGTATGGTTGGACAATAGGAACATTCTATTACTTTCCAAATCACGCAAACTCACCCCTAAACAAGAAGGTCCTTTCAAGATTCTCAAGAAGATTTCCCCAGTGAACTTCAAACTCAAACTTCTGCAGCAATGGAAAATACACAACATCTTCCATGCTTTACTCCTAACCCCTGTTTGAGAAAGTCAACTATATGGAGAACACTTCAAGAATCCACCTCCAGACCTCAAGAATGATGAAGAACATTACAAAGTAAAGGCAATCATCAATCATTTGTTAGGAACCCGTCCAAAGATCTTCCGGATGATGTTACAATTGTCTCCTCTATCTTGTAACAGTATGTCACTTCTCTTCGTCATCTTGGACTTGTCCTAGTCTCCTACCTTCTTGTCTATTCTTGTCACCATCATTCCCAAGAGCTGTGCCTCTCCCTATATTTGTCTGATCGGTCAGAGGCCGAGTCTCCCTATTATTTATGTACTAAAGATAGTGACACCTTGGTGAAAGGGTTGGGGATTGGATCTCGATGTGCAGACTCTATTTACCATGTATTTGTATATTGATTAGTTTGGACAAACATCAATACTGCCTCATATACTGAAGCATAGTGTACTGTGTACCTTAGCTTTAGTATTGTTGTTAACCAGCGTGTTCTCATTGATATCGTTTGACGTTGCAAATCTGTTCCCTCGATTGTCTTCAGTGACAATTAGACTTACCATATAACACCTGCCTGGAAGCTCTGCGCGTCGCTTAAGTTCAGGAGACAACCCCTCCATTGTTACATCAAGAAGACCTTTGTCTTGCTTGACTCCACTTGGCGCTTACCTCATTCTCTAGTCTGGGACTATGGATCAACTGGTAGTACTGCTGAGGTGACTTCTCAGCAGCCCATCTTCTGGCACGGCTTTGGACTAGGTCCGAGCATAACAGATGACCTCCGCTGTCCGTTAAGCTTTCCCCATAGCAACAGGATCTTTGGCTCCTGCACCACCATTCAGCCACAGCACTCTGTCAGTCCGATATCACCTCTCCACTCTCCTGTGTCCTTATCCCCTCAGACTTCCCTCCTCTCGGTTGCTTGGGCATCTCGGTTGCCATTCCTCCGGCGACCTTGGCTATTCAGTTTTCTCTTAGTTCCTGGACTTTCCGTATTTGTCTTATCTGTTATCTGATCTTCGTATCTCCTCTGTTCCTCTGAGTTCCCTCTGTAGCTTACTCATTCGCTCCGCATCCACATGTTAGCTACAACTTCTTATTCCTTTGTCTTCCTTTGTCTTCCTTTGTCTCTATCTATTCCTTTGGCCACTATCCTATGTAGTACATCATTAGTAGACCTTATGATTAGTACTACTCTCTTATCCACTGCAGTATATAAACCTAGTCTACTACGTTTGTATTCTCCAGTCTGATAATTGACTTAGATTTCCTCTCCTAACTTGTGTCCAAACCCTCCGTCTGTTCACCTCCGTCTTCGGACACCTCTCCATCTCTCTCTCTCTCTTCTCCCTCCATCTTCGGACGACCCTCCGCCTTTGGGTGTTCTCCGCCCTTGGTTCTCAAGTGAGACCATCACAATACCAAGAGGGGCGCAACACATAAGTTGAAGCCAAGGTTTCACCCCCTCCGCTTCATCTCTGATGTCCGCTCCAACGTCCGGTGTTTGAGTCTTAACATCATTAAAGATAATGCAATGTATTACAATACCTAATCAAGTGGAAAGGTTACCTAACTTCAGAGAACACTTGGGAACCCAAAGAAAACTTAGATAGAGTGCAGCAGATCCTCACAAAGTATTAGAAGGGAAACAAGCTTCAATAATCTGCTATGACTTATCTCTCCACCCCAACCAAAACTCCATCAATGTCTCCTGTTTCCCCTTCATCCTCTACTCAAACACCTGTTATCATAACACCTCACTCTGTCTTCAACATCCCTGTGGATGCTAATCAAGCCTCTAGAACCTCAATTATTGCCAGTCAGGACTCAGCCTCCCTTGCTTCAGCCTTCTCTTTTTGTCTCTTACCATCCTACACCCTTTGATGAGACAATTCTGAATACATCTCACTCATCAATGACTTACCAGTTAAATTACCTCCCGTTCCTAACAAACAACTTGATCTTGAATATTCCCTTGTTAAAATATGACAACAACTTGACTTCTCAGGACTTATACCAGAGGAGTCCAGCCTACCAAGGGATCAGGATGCTCTATCTGCAATTGACATCTACAGGTTCTTGCTTGCTTCTTTCATGCATCATGCACAAATGCTCCTCAGATTTGAAGAGCAGCTTTGACAGTCTCACTCTGCCTATCTTGGCTGCAGCTTATCTGACCCTCTACAAGAACATTTGCTTGCAACTTGGGGAGACTATCAATTTCTTAGCAATGAAGTTGGCCTACAAAGCATCCCACTGAGCCAACCTTGTTCTGTACAGACTCATGACATTCCCAAATGTTCTGGGACAGGAGAACCTCACTCTCCAACAACTATACAACCTCCTCATCCCATACATTCAGTACCATGCACTCCTGCAGTCCCACCTGGCCTTCCTCACCCACAACAAGACAAACAACCTGATCAGAGCACTAGCATTCAGGTGCATGCCATGTCTAGGTATCAGCCACTTCACATTACCCAAGCAAATGCAATCTCTGATACAACTGGCAGCAGACAACCTCATGGAGAGTGGCAGAATTTATCCCTTCATGGAAATGAATACAGAAATATGCCACAAAGCTTTCCTTATCAAACTCCCATCCAATTTAGTACCTCCTTACCACCTAATTGCTACAACCACCCTCTCTGTCCTAGAATGGATCCCAGAATGTGAGGCTATCCTCATGGATAAAAGTATCATGACAAGGAACAACAACCTGTTATGGTCTCAACAATAAACTCCTTACACTGGCTCTACAAGTGGCGTCTTGAATTACTTGATATTCTGGACTACAAAAAAGTACCAGTATCACAAATCCTGATGCTTACCTAAGCTCCAGATAGAGGCAGGAGAACAGCAGTATTAGATAAGCAAGTGAGAGATGAGATGAGATTAAGAGATCAGATAGAAGATAGGATAAGACAGGCTAGGCTGTAGACAGGTTGTTAAGTCTGGGTCCTACAGATACCATAAAGATCTTATCTTACTGATCATTCCGGAATGATGAGGAGTGATAAACTACAGATGGCACAGATAATCAACACATGACATAGATAATAATGATTGGTGTGTAGCTCCTGAACAGATGCACGCCTTGCAACATCCTGGGTATAGGGCTTTCCAACAGTAATAAGTACGAGGTAAATAGCCCAGTATTCAGCAAGATATAATATAAACAATGTATTCTGCCAAATCTGTGACAGTATGCATATGCAGTTGTCTTGGTATGTTATTCTGTTGATTGTGACCATGCATAGTGGTTCATCCTTTACCCATTTGTAGACCTGTTTGTTGAGTTGCCCTTTTCTTATCTTCATGTCCCATTCTTCTCTTGGGGTGATTCAGTAGTTTTTGATTCAAAATATTTGGATGGACAGTGTAAGGTGCTTATTTCTGGTCCTTCTGACAAATATGTTCTTTTTTAGCATTGTGACTTTTGGTTCAGGTTTTTTGTTCCCTTGCAATCTCCAAGACAGAATAACATCCTTTCTTGACCTTGTACTACTACCTTCCCTTTTGGGACATTGGAGTGCACATTGTTGAGAATACACGCTATGCCTCAAAAATCTCATTCTAAGTATATACCTGCTGCTGCTGAGGGCCCCAAACTCTTGCAATGTACTGAAAACTTTCTTGCCACAATTACTCAAGATGATTGTGTCAAGGGAATCATTTGCACTGGTCCATTCTATGCGCTCCCTGAAGCTGTTCACTCTGTTGTTCAATGTGAGCTTGCAGCTATGAATATCACCAACATTGTGAGTGAAACTCCAGCTCATGTCCCCAGTCCTGTCTCACTTCAATGGGACAATACCTCTGAACCACGTCTTGAAGACTTCTCTAGCGCCCTCAATTATATGGAGGCTTTCGTGCAATGGAAGAATCCCTCCCTTGGACCACTTCCCTTGACCCCATCAGCTGTTGCTATCCCTGCACTGCCCACCCCCATCACTCCAATTGTCCTAGAAGTCTTCAGGCAGTCTACCCTTTCTCCTCCTTCATCAAATTCGACAGCTAAGCCCTCCAAGGAGGCACCTGAGGATGATGAAGAGGATGTGTCCTATGAGGACAACAATCTCAATGACTATGCTCACTTCATGTGTGAGTCTAGTGACCGCTTCGATGTTCTCAAGGCACTGCTCCTAGGGGCTTCTGCCACTGAACTCAAGAAGTTCTGGGAGGCTGTCAAACCATGGGCTGACCTCCTCACTCACTACCCTGATGCAACACTGTCTGTTAGGATTTCGCCAGAGCTCTTGTCCAGCAGTGCATGTTAATCCTGTACTGGACGTTACGAGGCTAGCTAGATCTCCCAATGGATCCAATGCTTCTGGTCCTCTTCACTAGGACCTTGCTGTGGTCGGATAGGACAGCAGATAAGGAATGGCAAGAACAACAAGTCTACCAGACTTGAAGTCACAGCCAAGACAATGTCAAGTACCTTAGACAATGTCGAGAGAGGGAGGGAGAACACCAGGTAGTTCTTGCCTTGTTAGGGCTCGAAGAACTCAACACTAGGAGCGAGAGGAGAACGCTGTCTAGTAGCAACAACGCTAAGATTCGAATTGGGAAACTACCTACTTACAAGCTTGCTATTTATCGTGTATTGTACAATCTATTGAGAGGTGGTAGTTCACCAGAAGGCAAGGGGAAATGGAAGTCTGTATCTAAACATAGGGTGGGGAACAACAGAGGTCCATAGTTAAACATAGTACAAAACGGAAGAAGAGAAGAGAAAGGAAAAGCAGGAGTCCGTGCTCCAAAGAGTCCAAGGTCTCTAAGTTTAGCTATTCTCCTACATCGGGGTTGTTTGTCCGTTTACTCCAAGTTAAGTTTTTCTTCTTCATGAAACTCCCAGTCTTCCCATTGTGTGTCAACTACCATCATGTCTGTGAGGACGTCAAAGGAATCAAAAATAGCATTCATAACACTGTCCCCTCCCTCCCCACCTGCTGCACCTCTGCCTTGTGTGGAGGATGTGGCTATGCTTCCCCTGCCTTGCTCCTTCAGTGAGGCTTCAACTCAGACCATGCTCCCTCCATGCCCTAAGGTGCGTGTCAAGGAACCCATCACTGGCACACCTCATGTCAGGAAATCCTATGCAAATGCTGCAGCCCACCCCACTGGTCCACCTTGTCCTCCCAATGCATCTGCACCACCCCCTCCTTGTGCTAACCCTGCTCCAGCCCAGGAGCCCATCTCAGGTAGGCGCCCTGCAAAGCACCCATACTATGCTACTTGCAGCCCCACACGCCACCAATTTTACATCATGACCAACAGTCGGGCATTATCCCTGGCCTCCCTCTTGTTCCTGCAGCTTGTGCGCATGTGCAACACTGCTCTCATGTGTGCCAAGTCTACCTTGAAGGTTGATTTGGCATGCTTCTCATCATTTGGTGTCACCTGTGCCACCTCCACTGTCCTGACTGACGCTGACCTTGACACAGTTATGTCAGCTTTAAGTACCAAGCTCCCTGCTACTTCTCTCTCCCTTCTGGCATTGAAGTCCTTTATCAAGGTCATCAATGTTCCTTTCTACAAAGCTGGCCACAGCATTCCCCCTTCCATTGACAAGTTGCAAGCTGAGCTCCACTCATCTATTCTTAATCTCTCACACATGTTGCATATGTGATTTGTACAGAATACCCCAAAATCTGATACAGGTACACTCTGGATTGACCTTATTGATACACAACAAGGCACCCATGCCTCTTCCTACATCAACTGTTGACTCCTCCTTAATGGAGCCAACTGCCCTATCCGTGGCACCAAGGCCCACACTGGCACCCCCTAGTGTCAACGATGCTGGAAATGGGGCCACCCCTCCTCTGCCTGTTGCCACCCTATGCCAACTTGTCCTACATGTCAGGGTCCACACAAGAAGGACTCTCATTGCTCCATGGCTGGATGCTGCAAGGATAACCCTGCTGCCTGCCCCCCTATCCCTCCAACCTCTGCTGGCGTGGCCTGTCCCCACATCTTCTCATGCCTCAACTGCAGTGCTAAACACGCTGCGGATAACAAATAGTGCCCTTTCTGGTGCCATCGCTATGACTGTGATTGGATCCGCGGTCGGTATGCATGGGATGCGGCAAGCAAAAAGGCCTCTGCCCCATCTCAATCTCGGTCTGGTACTCCCGGACAATCTGCTTCTTTGCCCCGTGTGCCTCGCTACACATGTCCTGTCCCTAACCCCCCTGCCCCTATCCTTGAGGAGTTGGAAGATGATGATCCACTGAGCAGAGTCTTTGGTGATGATGATGACACCCTGAGCTATGCAGGGTAATTGTTCACTCTTTTGATGGTGCTTTTCTTCGTGCTTGGGGGGCCGCCAGATTGAAACCCATTTGCACATCTGTTTCTGATTTTGTTTTGTATGTTTTGTCTGCCTGGGCTCATTCTTATCTCACACACTGTGCTGAAGCATGTTATGCTACTCTCCAATTACACAATAGTGTAGTTATACTGTTTCAGACACTGGCCCCGGCCACCTTGGGACTGCTATCATGTGCCCATTTGTTGTACTTAGTCTACGACAATAAACTTGGATTTAAAAAAAAAAAAAAGAAAAAAATCTCCAAGACAGAATATCTGCTTTGGTGTTTGTTTTTCCTGGAATGTGTTGGAGGGTGAAGTCATAGTCTTGTAGTCTGAAATACCATTGAGCTTGTTATCCATTGAGCTTTTGGGGTTCTTTGTAGTACTTCAGGTTTTTGTGGTCTGTCCAGATCTTGAACAGTTCCTTGGCTTCTAGTAGGTACTGTCTCCATCTCTTGAGACCTTCCATGATTGCAAGTAACTCCTTGTTGTAGATCTTGTAGTTTCTTTCTGCTGGATTCATGGTTCTTGACATGAATGCTATTGGGTGCTATTTGTTGTTTTGGAGTTGTGAAAGTACTCCTCCTACTGCATATCCCGATGCATCTACTTCCATTCTGAATTGTCCTTTGTCTTGGGGTAATGCTAATACCAGTTCCTCTGTTATTCTCTTCTTGAGTTCTTTGAATGCCTGCTGTTGCTCCTTTTCCCACATCCATCCTGCATTGCTGTTGACTTTGTGTAGTGGTGCTGCAATTCTGCTGAATCCTTTGATGTATCTCCAGTAAAAGTTTGCAAATTGTTAAGCTCGAGGACAGACTAGGGCAGACCGTTGGCCAATTGGGTTGGTCAAACATCAGCAGAATAGGACCTTGGCTTCAATGTGTGTGTTGCACCATCCCTACTGTCATGGTCCAGATTTCAGGCAGAACAGAGAGAGAGTGTGCCGAAGCAACTTAGGGTAAGAGACAGAGTTACAAGTGCAAAGCTAAGTTGATATTCAGACTAAGGGAATACATGACAGAATGCAAGGCTTTATATACTCGAGGAAAACAGAGAAACAGAGTAATGGAGACGAATAGGAGAAAAGGGATGACGTGGATACAAGGGCACACAATGAGGAGCAGGCACAGGAGCTAGGAACATGCACACAATAGGACGAGCAAGTATCCAATGGAAAATAACAGAATGAAGAGATATGAAATAGACAGAGAAACTATGGATGGAACTGAGACATACAAGAACAGGAACAGGTTGGTTGACAGTTGGTGGATCGCCCCACAATACGTTGGTCACCAAGCGACCGTGGGTTAGCAGCCAGTTACCCAAAGGTAACTGGTATGGCGATGGTCGAAGTCAGCCGACATCGGAGAATGGTGAAGGGGTCACCGGGTATAGTCGTGATCGGGGCAGCATCGGTTGGGTAGTGTCAGTCGGTGGTGTCAGTTGGATTGGGTCGTGACAGTGTTTCCCCTTAAGGTTGAAGTCCTACAAGACCGTGGGAAGATCAGCAAATTCAAACTCCGCTCGAAAAATAATGATGTGAAAAATTTTCACTTCTGACTTCTTCATCAACCCTTACCATCAACCCTCAGCACCTATCATCCGCAATCAAGAATACATGGCCAAAGATACCGAGCACCGAATGGGGGAGTCGGTTGCCAACTGGAAGGACCAGCTGGCTTGCCAGTGCAGGGAGAGAGAAGAACATGAGGCATTGGAATGGTGGAGGGCTGAGGAGGAGGAGGCCGAGGCCTTGGCACAGGCAGAGAGGGAGGAAGAAGAGGAATGAAGGTGAGAGGAGGAGGAAAGGCAACGGGAGGAGGAGCGGCATAGGTGGGAGGAGGAACAGCATAGGCGGGAAGAGGAGAAGAAGAGGGCAAGGGAGCAGAGGTTGGCAGTGGCGGTGGCAAAGAAACGAGAGCAGCAACTCGCTGCTGAGAAAGAGCAGGGGTGCGAGCGACAGAGACAGGAGGAGGCAAGGGCAGGGCCATCAACGTGGTCAATGTCGACCTTGAGGCTGCACAAGTGGATCCGTCGGGCGCCATCGACCAATGACGAGGTTCAGATTGTCAGTGAGCCTGACATTGATGTTGAAGGAGAGGTCACTAGGCCCCCCGCCTCCCAGAAGGACTACAAGGGTGGCCCTGGAAGGGAGTGTTGGCATTGCCTGGAGACGGGTCAGGCCTGTGTCCGGTACTGCAGGCCCAAAGCAAGGTACGTTTTGGTCAATTGCTCATGTGTCAGTGCTGACTTTGTAACAGGGTTTGGTCGTGCAACCAATGCCATCAAGATGGCAAGGGTTGTTTCCTGGCCACCGCCGAGGAGCAGGTGACAAGGATGGATTGGGCGGCAAGGGAGGATTGGCCGACGTTGGGTTGGGCCATCCCCACGAGCAATAGGAGCACTGAGCTCCTGAGGGAGGCAAGGGAGACAAATGATCTCCTTCATGAGATCAGTGACCAGATGGGTCACTTTGTTGAGGTCAGCCACAAGAACAGAAACGCGATCCGTCGATGCCTTGGCCGAATGCGGATGCAGGACTACCACCTGCAAGAGGTCCAGCAGGACATAAACGCCATTTGGCAGCTGCTGGCCTCAATCAAGGAGTTCGAATTGGGCAAGTTGATCGGATCAGTCAACACGGAGGACGGAGACGATGAAGGTGAAGATGAAGATGATGACAAGGATGATGAAGACAAGATCAAGGTCGGAGTCGTGTCGGGCAAAGTTGGGGCCAACATGGGCGTTGAGGTGCTAGAGAAGGTGGCGACGGAAATGGGGGGAGAAATCGAAGGAGAAGGAGAAGGAAAGGGAGAAGAAGGTGAGGAGGGTGTCGAGCGGGCGGTCAAGTGATTGTCGGGGCCAACTTCTCTTCGATTTCTTGCTGTATTTTGTTGTATATAGTTGAATGTATGAAAATTCTTGGGAAATCAGTGAGCCATGAAGAGAATCATAAAATAGGCAAGGGACCAGGCTTAGCAGGATAAGCAGCATGAAAAGACGCAACTAAGTCTGACACATGGGTGAGCTCAGTTGCAGGAAGCCACAAAGATTCTTTGTCAGTATCTTCATATCCCAACCAGATGACCTTGTAGAGAAGTGAACAGCACTGACGTTGGTCAATCTTGGAGTCGACAATTCGGGCGATCTCATACTCCGGTTTGCCATCAATTTTGACTGGAGGTGGAGGCAATTTGGAGTGGTTGGGGAATGGGTTTGGAAGGGATGGCTCAAGCATTGAGACGTGGAAAACAGGATGAACTGCGCACATGGAGTTGGGGAGTTGGAGTGTGAACAAGTGGGAACCTGGTTGAGCAATAATCTCATAAGGACCAAGGTACTTCTCTGATAGCTTCTTGGACGGTCTGGTAGTTCAGAAGAACTGAGCCTTCACAAAGACCTTCTGTCCAATCTGGAAGTCGGGGGCTGGCAATCTTTGACTGTCGGCCGATTGCTTGTAGTGTACTTGGGCTGAGGCAATCTCTGACTTGAGCATTGCGTGGAGCTCGTCAAGGTCAATAGCAAATTGTCGGGTGCTTTTGGAGGCGACATCTTGTTCAGGGTGGACCATAAGACTAGGATGGTAACCCTTATTAGTGAAGAATGGGGAGACACCAGTAGTAGCACTAGGAGCATTGTTGTACGCAAACTCAGCTAGTGGTAACAGCTCAGACCAGTTGTCCTGCTGGTAGTTGCAGTAGACCCAAAGGTATTGCTCCAGTGTTTGGTTTGTACATTCCGTCTGTCCGTTGCCTTCGGGGTGATAACTGGAGGTGAAGTGCAGTTGCATGTTGAGTGTCTCTCTGAGGGAACAGAAGAAATGAGAGACAAATTCGGAACCACAGTCAGAGGTGACATGAGATGGAACACTGTGCTTGGAGAACACATGAATGACAAAGAGTCGGGCGAGGTCGGCTGAGGTGATGGTGTTGAAGGAAGGGATGAAGATTGCTTGTTTCAAGAGTCAGTTGACAATGACCAGGATGGTGTCGAAGGAGGATGATTTTGGAAGCTTTTCAATGAAGTTGAGAGAGATAGAGTTCCAGGGTTGTTCGGGAATGGGGAGCTGCTTGAGGGTACCATATGGTCTGTGGCACTGCAACTTAGATTGCATACAGATAACACACAACTTACAGAAGTCCTTCACCATGGTCCAAAGGTCGGGCCAGGTATATTCTTGTCAGACCAGTTCTAACATCTTGTTCTGGCCAAAATGGCTGGCAAGGATGTGATTGTGTTTGTACTGGAGGACACGAAGTCGGAGATTGTTGGTGTTGGGGATGTAGATGCGGTCATCTAGTCAGAGGAAGCCAGTGGTGTCGGTCGACCATTGGCCCTCAGGCTTAGCGAGGTGAGTTGCTGCTGTTGGGTCGGACGACAAACCAGCAAGAATGTCAGAATGCAGCTTTTTGAGGTCAATGATGGTGGCTGCGTGGAGGGTAGGGGCATGGAGGTATATAGCTCGAACAGAAGCTGCAAGTTGCTCATTAGTGAAGACAGGTCGGAAGTTGTGAGGGTTAACCAAAGCGTAGCCATTATTCCCCCCTTTAGGGTAGACGTCCCATCGTCTAGTGAGAGCGTTGGGCTTTGTCCCGAGTTGGCCAGGACGGAATTGAATGATGAGGTTGAACTGGGAGAGAAACTCTGACCAGCGTGCCTGTCAGCGAGTGAGAATCTTGGTAGTAGTGAAATACTCCAAATTCTTGTGGTCGGTCACAATGTCAATTGAGAGAGGAGCTCCTTCAAGGTAATGTTGCCAGATGCAGAACACTTCAAAGATAGCAAGGAGTTCCTTGTTGTGAGTGTCGTAGTTTGATTCAGCAGTGTTAAAGGTACAGGAGTGGAATGCAATCAGGTGGACCTGGCTGTCCTCAGCTACAATGGAAAGGATGCCGGCAAGAGCATAGTCGGAGGCATTGGTTTTGATGATGATTTGAGTGTCGGGAACCCAATGGGTGAGGCAAGGTGCAGTGGTGAAGGCCTTTTGAATGATTTGCAACATTCATTGGTGAAGTTCCACTTCACCGATTTTCGGGTGAGTCAGGTGAGTGGGACAATGATGTCGGAGTAGTCATAGATGAATTGTCGGTAGAAGTTCACAAAACCTAAGAAGGACTGAATATTCTTCACTTTCTTTGGCTCAGGCCAATCCTGAATGATCTGGATTTTGTTGTCGGCCATACAAAGACCTTCTGGGGAAAGGACATAGCCCAGATACTTGACCGAATCAGAGTAAAACTCACACTTATTGGCACAGGCATAAAGCCCATGTTTATGCAGACAACAGAGTACTTCTCGAACTTGCTTTCGGTGGGAGTCGAGGTTGTCAGAGTAAATGAGTATGTCGTCAAGGTATACTGTGATGCAGACATCTAAGAGATCCTTGAAGATGTCATTCATGAATCACTGGAAAGACACAGGGGCATTGGTAAGACTGAAGGGCATGACCATCCATTCAAAGGAGCCATAGCGAGTGTGGAAAGCGGTCTTCCATTCGTCTCCTTCAGCAATTCGGACAAGATGATAGGCGTGTCAGAGGTCAATCTTGGTATACAGTCAGGCCTTTCGGGGAGAGTCAAGAAGGTCAGAGATCAGGGGAAGGGGATAGTGGTCTTTCTTTGTGATACAATTGAGACCACGGAAGTTGACGCAGAGTCAAAGAGAGCCATCCTTCTTCTTGATGAAGAGGACGGGAGCACCATGAGAGGAGTTGGAGGGTTGAATAAAACCAATAGACAGATGCTCATCAATGAACTCCCTGAGAGCTTGGAGTTCCACCTGCGACAGCAAATAGATAGGACCAACAGGAGGTTTGGTCCCCTTGTCGAGGTTGATTTTGAGGTCGTAGGGTTGATGGGGAGCAAGACTGTCAGCACGTGCTTTACTGAAGACATCGGTGTACTTGTGATATTCTTTGGGGACAGTCGACAGGTCGATTGTCTCATCGGTTGCTTTTGCAGAACCAGCCGAAGTGGAGAGAGAGCTAGCAGAGAGGCAAAAATTTACTGATCCAGGGAGACAGGAAGCACGAATGAACACAGGAGTGTTGATCAGAGAGATGGTGGAGTTGAATCAATGGTGAAGTCGGGTTGGTCAGGGGAGACCGTCGGGGGTGTTGGTGGAGTCAACGCTGAGATAGGAGAGGTGGCAGCCGGGGCAGAGATAGGAGACTTGAGCAGAAGTGGTTGGAAAGTGATATGGCCTGAAACCCAGTCAATCGACGGATTGTAGCGGGTGAGCAAGTTATAGCCAAGAACCATAGAGCAGGAGGAATCGAGTCGGGTGACAAATAAGTCCAGAAGCATTGATTCACCAGTATCAAAAGACATTGGAAGGGCTACAGATTCAGTAATAAACACATTAGAAGAACTGTCAAAAAGACAAAGCTCAATTGGGGAAGGAATCGGAGATGTCAGGAGAGAATGAGTATGAACAAAAGTCAAATCAATAAAACAATGTGTCAAGCTGGAATCAATAAGAGCACGGAAAGGGAAAGGAGCAAGATTATCAGAGTCCAACACAAGAGAAGATGTTAATAAGACATTAAAAGAGTTCAGATTAGAAAGAGCGGACGCATTGAGGTGACAACTCTCTGTTGCACAGACGAGTTCAATGTGATCCCCAGTCTGTGCAGAGTCCTGGGGACCGCACACTATTTTCCCAATCCCTTGTCAGGGGTTGAGTCGGTCACATTGGCCTGTTGGCCACCAACCTTACTGGCAGCAGCCTGCTTCTTCCAACACTCGCTCACCTTGTGTCCTGCGCTTCCACAGAACAGGCAGAGGTTGCTGTCGATGTGTCGTTGATGCTTGGCAGTGGTGAGCTTTCCATCCTTACCCAACTTGTTGGACAGGTCAGGCTTGGGCGGCAAAGGCTTCAAGTCAGAGGAGGGCTGAGCAGGGAAAATGGTCTTACCGCCCTTGGCGTTATTACCATTACCCTTGGATTTCTGATTTGCATTGTTGGAAGGTGGTGTCAAAGATTTCTGGGGCTGGGAGGTGGTACTATTGCTGATGTTGCTGTTGTTATTACCGCAATGCTGGTGGTTGGTGATGGCTGATTTGGTCGCCTGTTGGGTCTGCTGTTGCTCACGTTGACATTCCCAATACCATTTGTCAAACTCGATGGCAGCCTTCTGCAGATCAGGCATAGTTTTGGGCTTGCCGTCATGCATGCAGGAGACGTCGTCTTGTAGTCAGTCGGGGAGACCTTTGTAATAGCGGTAGGTGAGGGCCTCAGGGCCCCAGCAAAGTTGGGCGGTGTAGCGGAGAAACTCGATGTTGTAGGTGGCAATCTTGTTGGATGACTTCATTTTGAGGCTGTTATGGTTCAGTGGGCTCCTAGACCTAAGTTAGGAGGCACCTAGCTAATTAAGGACCGAGATCCTTAACCAGCCTGCTAATAGGTGAATTGGCGAAGTGACGATACCAAAGTATAATCAGCAACCGATAGCG
>QFDT01002760.1:18394-44592 GCA_003315915.1 Macrolepiota dolichaula | reverse complement strand
ACTCGGGGATGAGGCCGAAGTAAAGGAAGTGTCTGAGGAGTTACCAGATCCAGTGTTCATCAACAGTCGATGTAAGACATATTTGCGAGCAGTCCATCGGGAATCGTAAGGATTATTCAAATCGAGAGGGGGAATAATCTCAGAGGGAAGGAATTGAATTGAAAGAGACGAATTGTCCGCTGAAGAACTAGATGTAGGAGCAAGAGGAGTCGCATTCACTCTGCTCCCAAGACAAAAGACGATGTGGTTTCATTGGGAATGTCGGATTCGAGGACGCTCTGTTATGCTCGGACCTAGTCCAAAGCCGTGCCAGAAGATGGGCCGCTGAGAAGTCGTCTCAGCAGTACTACCAGTCGATCCGTAGTCCCAGACTAGAGAACGAGGTAAGCGCCAAGTGGAGTCGAGCAAGACGAAGGTCTTCTCGATGTAACGACGGAGGGGTCGTCTCCTGAACTTGAGCGACGCGCAGAGCTTCCAGGCAGGTGTTATATGGTAAGTCTAGTCGTCACTGAAGACGACCAAGGGAACAGATTTGCAACGTCGAACGATATCGATAAGAACACGCTGGTTAACAACAATACTAAAGCTAAGGTACACAGTACTCTACGCTTCAGTATATGAGGCAGTATTGACGTTTGTCCAAGTTAATCAATATACAAATACATCGTAGATGAAGTCCGCACATCGAGATCCAATCCCCGACCCTTTCACCGAGGTGTCGCTATCTTTAGTGCATACATAATAAGGAAACTCGGCCCAAGACCGATCAGGCAAACGGAGGAGGAGGCACAGCTCTTAGGAATGATGGTAACAAGAATAGACGAGAAGGGAAAAAGACTAGGGCAAGTTCAAGACGACGAAGAGAAGTGACATACTGTTACAGGATAGAGGAGACAATCGTAACAGCCTCCCGCCTCAGGTTAATTGTGACCTTGATCGACCGATCTACACTTCAACCACAAGTTTACCCCAGAACCCATTCAGCTTGCTCGACCTGTTATATACCCAGATCACGTCGGACATTCCCAAAGATCTTCTCCCTGTCGCAAAATTGCTGCTCGGCTACTATCGTTTGATGAGCAAAGGTTCAACAAGTAGAAGAACTGGATTCGCTTGTGCTTGCAATATTCTGGGATTGTATCAAGATGATGCATACGGTGCTTTGCGCAAGCTCCATTCTGTCCTTACCTGTCCTTCCCCCGAGGCGGCAGGGCATGAAGGCATCAAGTATTTTCATGCATCATTTACCGACTTTCTCTTCGATCGCTCTCGCTCTGTGGAGTACTGTGTGGACTTGAACCAGGAGCTTAACAACATTTGGCGGTGCTCTATCAGGATCCTCAGGGAATCCTTCCAAGCCCACGCGACGGGCCCTACGCCAGGTTCGTTTTGTCCTGCTTCTCTGTGCATATCTAGGCTTACATTCAATCAACAAAGCTCTCCGGAACATAGATGTTCGATGGGTGCCTCGAGATGATTACTCTCATCTTGGCATGATACAAGAAATGTTATTTTCGGAAGCTTACCATATATACATGGATGCTTTGATTGACAATGGCCATTCATGGTGTTCGTCTTGTCGCGTGGACAATGATTTGTGCCTCCTGGCTGATACCGACGAGATAATTGATATCTTTTGGAATATTGATCCAGCTTTACCCTACATTTATGATGGTTTTTCGGGCTGGCTTAATTGTCATGTGCGTCCGGTGTACTGCGAAGAAATTCACATACTTAACTGCTCTGTCTAGGCTCCCAAGGCTATTCGAGAGGTGCTGGATCCCCAGTGGTCTTCCGTCAATGTGTTAGATATCGATCGTTTGTTTCGGTCCCTCCGGATCAAGCCTTGGTGTTGGTATGTGGTGTCAGCTACTATTGATTATGTTGACCTAGTATTTACTGAACAAGTAAGCATTCACCTTGGTCCTCAATGTTTGTGCTCACTTAGAACTTGGGTTGCAGGGTGATAGCAAATCCCGATGGCCCCTTGTAGACCTGAAACCTCTGTCAGGGACAAGAATAGGGATGCCTACTGAGTTGACACGGGCGATAGAGGCTGCCACCACAAGAACGTCGCAGCGATGTGGAATACGTATTGTAGGGGTGGCGCCTTTGGCACTTTGTGCAATCATTATACCTTCCGGGAGGTTTTATTGCTATATTCTTCCTTACTCAGAAATATAGTTTTAAGTATGAAAGCCGTGGCACGTGTAGACAGGTCAGGGGGCACGCGGTACATAACTGATTTTGACTGCAAATCATAGTATCGAGATGCTCGAGCCAATCAAGAAAGTCTCAGGTTGTTATAAGAGCCGAGGGTCGGTTTTGACGATCTGAACTCAGACATGAGTTTCACCATCCTGATTCCAAGTACAGCATCGGAATTGACTGTTAGCTTAGGCGTTGTTGCATGCGCCCAGGAAGCTTGGATAGGTAATAACGATAAATATGAAATGATAATGATCCTAAACATAAGAAGTCCAACCGATAATTACCCAACTAATCGACACGACTATGCCCAACATGTCAACTCTCCTCCAACCATCGCAATTGTCGCACCGAGACACCATCCCAACTCCGTGCCCTCAATCTTCTTCCCAATCATAACCTCTCTCCCGTCCTCAAACTCATACCCGAGCCTCAACAACGCATGCATAAATGTCAGATCGAGACACCACTCCGGTCGTTCCCCCAGGTCCATCAATAAATCCCTATCAGAACCCCAGTGCTTGACCCATTCTGTACGGCCGCGGCATACAATGTCGGCAGTTCGGGAGATGGTGGAAAAGGAGGGACCGGTCATACAAGTATGATAGTAGAAGGACTTTTCCAGAGGGGAAGGTATCGAGGAGCGAGGGTTGGTATACGCCATTGAACGAACATGGTTTGACTTCACAGATACTGTGGGAACGTTCATCAGGGTGAGCGCTTATATGAGAATCGAGACAAAACACTTACGCATCTTTTGCGAGAATGAGCTGCATGATGCGGTCACAGGCCTCGGGAAACCAATATAATTACCGTCCATGGTGACAGTATGTTTCACCCCAGTCCGTTCGTCTTCAACCTCTACAAGTCTCCGAGTACCCCTAGCGAGACACGGGTTGCCAACAAAGCTATTCTCTGTCTCCTTCTGTGAGGGTGCAGTCAGGATTGAGGACATGAAATTGACAAGGCGATGTGCGTGTTTCCGTGCGCGCATGAGTCCGTAACCGGGGTATGAATGTTGGTATAGTATGTGCTTCTTTCCGCCCAAAACGAGGTCATATTTTTGTTCACCCTCCTCCCAACGTGCATCGGAAGTGAGGACGGGCTCGAAAACGATCTGAGTCGAAGCACCTTCGAGGTCGAGAACGGCATATGTTGGTGTATTGGGTGGGGAATCAGTACGAATGGTGTTGAGAAGGTAGTTGGCAGTGATCCAGGTGGAGACATCTTCGTCCTTTCCGTCCATATGGTCTTGTTCATGCTTGCAACGCATCGGGGAGGAGGCATACGATGCTTTGCACAAGCTTCACTCCATCCTTATTTGCCCCTCATTTAACGTGGGGAGGTTGTTTCCACAGCTATCAACAGCTATCAGTAGGTGGCTTGGATGATATACCTTCGGGTTGCTTGGAACTTTGTCTGTTGGAGGACGTTAATCTCATTGTTTTGGGTTTCCTTAGAATGAGCCGGAGCTAGTGTCGAGTTCGCTGTTTGTCAAGTTGTCAATACCTGTTGTACCGTTCCTGTCATTCGAATTATTTCTATCAACCTTCATAGCTATCCTCCTAACTTCTTCTGTGAGGGTCTGTATAGCATCTCGGATATTGGGTCTGTGTTATCAGAAGGGTTTCCTATGTGTTAGTTGGTTAGTGGCGAGTAGATGAGAGCTGGCATCTGCGATATCAGGTCGATATTTGGCCCTTCAGGTTCATGAAGTTTTCAGCGGTCACTCAAGCCTCCTTTATGGGGTTGTATAATTCTGCCTTTGAGGCGGCTGCGTTTGTTGGTGTTCAGGCTGCCGCGGTTCATGCTCGAAGTGCGAAGGGGGTTGGGGATGGTGTTGGGATTGGTATTTCCAAACGCATCATCATCCTTCCTAGCACCCATATCACTGTCTGGTTGTGATTGTGTGCCATGTTGCATTGTGGGAAGAGGCCTGACATGACAGTCCAGACGCCCAAGTCCCAACAGGGTGCAACAGCTTTCATGCACATACTTCACGCATCCTTGAGCTCTCAAGTGTTGACCTCGAACTTCTACCTTTGAAATGGGCTTCAGAAAGTCGCTTCGGAATTGGTTTAAGAAGCTATACAATCAACTTCGCTTTCATTGTCAGTCCCATGAGAGGGTAAACACAAGCGCCCCCCACGAGGACCCGAGACCATCTCCTGCCAACCTGCACCCAGAACCCCCCGAAATCGAGGTGACCCCACCGTCTGATCAGCCGGTCACCACCCCTGTGACTGCCCAAGCAGATTCTAGGAGTGCATCGAGTCAAGGTATGATCAACATGTTGTATCATTCATGATGCTGAGAACGCCAACTCTCATAGGTCATCACTCCC
This sequence comes from Macrolepiota dolichaula, assembly GCA_003315915.1. Lineage (NCBI taxonomy): Eukaryota > Fungi > Basidiomycota > Agaricomycetes > Agaricales > Agaricaceae > Macrolepiota > Macrolepiota dolichaula. The sequence continues at coordinate 40,040 of QFDT01002760.1, read as the reverse complement.
AAGCGGGGAATGGAGGCTTTTTTACAGGTGCACATGATTTTTCAGTTGGCCAGATAAACGCAGTGGAGGTCCAGAGCGTAAGGACACAGAGTATCGCAACACAACATGTGCAATCAATTCAGAATATCCATCATCATACGGGGGCGAACTGTGAGTAGGCCCTGTCTAGCTGTGAATGCATACTGACTTGGGAACTATACTAGCACTGAAGGACATGCTACCATATGTCATCCCAGGAGCCGAGTTCAACTCAGCTGCTCGGGATCCACCTCCGAAATGCCATCCCGATACCCGCATCCAGATTCGCAAGGATCTCCACAGTCACATTGACGCCGCAACAAGACTGATTTGGATCCACGGACCAGCCGGCGTCGGCAAGAGTGCAATCATGCAAACCATTGCCGAGACTGTGATGACTTGTGCAACACTGTTCTTTTCACGTTCCAGCGATCCTCCACGCAATGACTCAAAGAAAGTCTTCACCACTCTTGCATACAACCTGGCCATCGTGAATGACGACTATTACAAGTACATTGAGCGAAAGCTGTCCAAGGATCCATTTTTCCTCGACAAATCCCTCACCGAGCAATTCCACCGCCTGTTCATTGCCCCTTTCATCGACGGTCTCGTCCAAGCCTGTCGTCAACAGTGGATAGTTTTACTTGATGGCCTGGACGAATGCAAGAACGAGCGGAACGAGCAGTGCGAGATAGTGAAACTGATTGGCGACTCCATTCTGCACCACGCTAGAGACATACCATTCATCTGGGTCATCGCAAGCCGACCAGAGGCTCACTTGATGGCTGCCCAGCGCAAACTCAAAACTATCTTTCAAGACCACCCCGCGGAATTCTGGGAGCGTAGTATACCCATTGACTCTGATGATGCCATACAAGATATCGAGCGCTACCTTCACACAGAGTTCACGAAGATTAAGGAGGAGAACCCTGATTCATTTCCCAGCCCAACATCTCCTTGGCCATCGGATGGCGACTTTGTGAAGGTTGCTAAGGGATCATCCGGTCTTTTTGTGTTTGCGTCGACGGTATCTCGGTAGATCGTCCGGTCTCCCGCCTCAAGTTGATCATTACGTTGATCGACCAATCCACACTTCAACCTACGAGGTTACCCCAGAACCCATTCAGCTTGCTTGACCTGTTGTATACCCAGATCATGTCAGACATTCCAAAGGATCTTCTCCCTGTTGCAAAAACGCTACTTGGTTACTATCGCCTCGTGAACAACGATTCAATTTTTGGGTTCGACGGACTCATTTATGTGTGTAATATTTGTGGGCTGCCTCAAGATGAAGCATACGGTGCTTTGCGCAAGCTCCATTCGGTCCTTACCTGTCCTTCCCCCGAGGAGGCAGAGGATGAAGGCATCAAGTATTTTCATGCATCATTTGCCGACTTTCTCTTCGATCGCTCCCGCTCTGGGGAGTACTATGTGGATTTGAACCAGGAGTTTAACAACATTTGGCAGTGCTCTATCAGAATCCTCAGGGAATTTGAAGCTGGCACAATAGGCTCTACATCACGTTCGTTTTGTTCTGCTTCTCCGTGCATATCTATCTAGACTTACATTCAATCAACATAGCTCTTAAGAATGTAAATGTTCAATGGGCGCCTCGAGATGATTCCTTTCGTCTTGTCGATATGCAAAACATTTTATTTTTCTATGCTCACGTTACATACTTGGGTGCTCTGGCCAAGAAAAGCCATCCATTGTGTTCGTCTTGTTCCGTGGACAATGATTTGCACCTCCTGGCTGATGACTGCGAGGTTATCGATACCTTTCGGAATATTAATCTAGCTTTACCCTCCGGTGGTTTGGTTACAACAGACAATTTTGGGCACTGGTTTGATCATCATGTGCGTCCGATATACTGCGAAGGGATCCACATACTCAGGCTCAACTGCTCTGTCTAGGCTCCCAAGGCTATTCGAGAGATGCAGACTTTCCAGCAGTCTCGCATCAGTCAGCTAGATACGAATCGTTTATTTCGGTCCCTCCAGATCAAGCCTTGGTGTTGGTATGTGGTGGAAGGTTTCCCCCGATATGTTAACCTAACAGTAGCTAGAAAAGTAAGCATTTACCTTGGTCCTCAATCACATATGTTTGTGCTCACCTAGAACTTGGTTCGCAGGGCGATAGCGAATCCCAATGGTCCCATGTAAAGGGGGAAATTTGGTTAGGGCTAAGGTCGGGATCGAGAACTAAGCCTTTTGACTTGATGGAGGTGATAAAGGCTGCCAAAGAAAGAGGGGTGCAGGAATCGGAAGAGTTGCCGCATTTTGGAGAAAGGTTTGGAAAACGCGAAATAGAAATTGTAGGAGTGGAGCCATCGGCACTTTGTGTAGTCATTGGACCTTTTTCTTCCATGTACTACCCTGATGGCGATGACGGTGACAGTGATTATGTTGCTTACTATGTTCTCCCTTACTCAGAAATATAGTTTTGAGTATGAAAGTTGTGACGTGTGTAGCAGACAGTAGTATAGGGCTGGCGGGGGCGTATGTAGGTGGTAGTTAATTGAGTTCCACTGCAAATCATAGCATTGAGATGCTCGTGGCCAATCCAGGAAGTATCAGATTGTTATAGGGTTCAAGGGTTGGTTTTCAAGATTTGAACCCAAACATGAGTTTCACCATCCTATTTCCAAGCACAAGAGGCTCGGATAGTTTGTAACGGTTGATATGAAATGATCCTAAACACAAGAAATCCAACCAATAATTACCCAACTAATCTACACTTCTATACCCAACACGTCAACTCTCCTCCAACCATCGCAATTGTCGCACCCAGACACCACCTCAGCTCCGTTCCCTCGATCTTCTTCCCAATCATAACCTCTCTCCCGTCTTCGAACTCATACCCCAGCCTCAATAAATGTCAGATCGAGACCCACTCCGGTCGTCCCTCCAGTCCCTTCATTAATTCCCTGTCAGATCCCCAGTGCTTGACCCATTCTGTACAGTCACGGCATACGATGTTGGCAGTTCGGGAGATGATTAATACAGTAAACGTTGGTTCTGATGGCGATTTAGACTTGGATTTCTCAGAAGCGGAAAGGAGGGGGAAGATATGGTTATGGAGGTATGATAGTAGAAGGACTTTTCCAGAGGGGAAGGTATCGAGGAGCAAGGGCTGGTATACGCCATTGAATGAACATGGTTTGAGTTCACAGATACTGTGGGAATGCTCATCAGAATAGGCGCTTATACGAAAATCGAGACAAAACACTTACGCATCTTTTGCGAGAACGAGCTGCATAATGCGGTCACAGGCCTCGAGAGAGCCAATATCATCACCATCCATGGTGACATTGCGTTTCACCCCAGTCCGTTCGTCTTCAACCTCTACCAGTCTCCGAGTGCCCCTAGCGAGACATGGGTTGCTAACAAAGCTGTTCTCTGTCTCCTTCTGTGAGGGCGCAGTCCGGATTGAGGACATAAAATCAACAAGACGATGTACGTGTTTCCGTGCCCGCATGAGTCCATAGCCGAGGTATGAATGTTGGTATAGTATGTGCTTCTTTCCGCCAAAAACGAGATCATATTTATGTTCACCCTCCTCCAAATGTGCATCAGAAGTGAACACGGGCTTGAAAACGATCTGAGTCGAAGCACCTCCGAGGTCGAGGACAGCATAAGTTGGTGTATTGGGTGGAGTATCAGCGCGGATGGTGTTGAGAAGGTAGTTGGCGGTAATCCAGGCATAGACGCCCTCGTCCTTTCCGTCCATGACAACCACTGGATCCTTCTCGGTGAGTTGGAAAGGGTATTGTTCCCATGGGGGGTTCTCGACCACATGAAGGATATCGTTACTCTGCAAGCTAGGAAGGAGACAAAGGCCTGCAGTCGCAATGGGAGTGCACATCCTCAAACTCTCCGGAATGACTCGCACGGCTTCATCGAGGAGAATATCAAAAGTCTCTGCTGCCTCTTCCATATTTCCTGCATAGGCAGAGAGAGCTGGTTAGGTCATCTTGAAGACCTCATGTATGAGGCTGACGAGCCACAGTTGTTGAATTTGTAGACGTGGATTCTAGAACCAGTCGAGCCGGCGTCAATCGTGAGGACATATTGTACAAGACGAGAGTTGGAGGAGTAGGGACGAGTACAGTGGGTGGTTTTCGATGGGTCTGGGTCTGTCTCCCAGAGGGTGGGGTGATTAACATCGCTGGGGGCCTTGTTGCTGCTTTTGTTCTCAGCTGGGATATTCTCAATGTCACCATCGTAAGGCCGAGATGAAAGATTTACATATGATCAACATTCCAAGTAGTCCCTAAGATAGATTTAATGTTGCACCTCTGTTCTTATTCCACAGATAGTTTTTGCTGTGGGGCGCAGCAAACCAAAGAACCCCTAGGGTTAGGCCCGCAATGACAGCATATTTCTTCCGGTTGAGTCAGCTGACTTGACCCCTCTGTGGCCCAAGGCCACCCTCCAGCCGGTCATAGGTGTTGGAACCTGCCATTTTCTGCGACGGAGCTTTCATGGAGGATCCCTCGATGGTAGATTTTCTTTGTTGAGTCACCTGAGCGCGAGTGGTGTCGGTGGCGCTAATGTGTGCGGATTGTGGTGGTGTTATAGCGTCGCTGTCGTTGTATTCATCGTCGCCGTTGCCGCCGTTGTTGTGAATGCCAATAAATTTGCTCAGTAGGAGGCCATCTAATATGAATGATCTAGAGCGAACATATCACAGCAACACACAACCAGAGAGAGCTGGAGGAATCAAACTATGGCGACGCGATGTTGTGATGGTCACTGGTGCCGGTGGTGATTGAGCCGCACAACTATGATAGTTTGGTCACCTTGTTTATGTTACATCATTGCATCCTGTTCTCATCACCTCCAGGTATTCCCGGTCTGGCGTCTGATCCAAGCGCTTCGTGGGCCCCCATCCTCACCGTCGATATCACTTCTATAACATCCTCTCCTCCAAATGAACCCCAGAAAGTGGGTTAAAGATGAGGATGGGTTGCTTCAACGTTGCCTCACCCTTGCTAGTTAACTGCCCACTCTGAAAACCCAGACGACCTCTCCGCCAGTTTATGTGCAGAACTTGAGGTGGCCGATGTGACGGCACAAATTTAAAAAAGATTATCAATACTACAACAAAGGAGGCTCAGAAATCCGAGGCGTGACTCCGACTTTAGTTATCCCAAAGTTCGAGGTGACTGCTGACCATGATGTCCCTCCTGGTGGATATACAGAAGTGAAGCCCACCATGCACAAACGTCCATTCCTGCGACTGCTCAAGCGATGCACCTTCCGCAACCAAGGCTCTGAATCCCCCAAGCACCTGGACCAAGATATACCCATGATTGCGTCAACAGCGCAGCCAGTTAGTTCATTTATAGGAGGCGTTGAATTTTACATTAAGGTCATCCCGGTTAGGTTATTTGGAATACCCAATTCTCAGTCAGAGTAACACACTGCTTGTGATAGAATAGCTATCCAGTGCAATAACCACATCGTTCCCGCCGGAAACATGGGAAGAACACAGTTTTCAAGAGTGGTCAGGAGTCCCACCCCTGTCTTTCCAGCGCGTCGTCTAAGCGTGTCATGTCTAGGTACGAGTGAGATACACTCTTGGTGACATTGGGGATGGTTTTGAGATTCTTATATAGGTTATCTTTCGCAAACTGGAAGTGGGGGTGCTTTTTCGAGTACCCACGATTTTTGATTGGACATATGAATGTAGCGGAGGCACAGAGCGTAGGGGCACAAAGCGTGCGGACGTAAAACGTAGCAGCGCAGCATTAATTGTATATGGGCACAAACTGTGAGTATTCCTCACATAGAATACTAACCCAGGAGCCATACTAGCTCTTGACAAAATGCTGCCATATGTCATTCTTGGGGCAGAATTTGACTCTGCAGCTTGTGATCCTCCTCCGAAATGCCCCCGGGCACTTGCATACGGATCAGAGAAGACCTTCCTAATTGCATCAATGGTACAACGAGACTCATTTGGAGCCATGGACCAGCAGGGGTTGGAAATAGCGCTATCATACAAACCATTGCTGAAACAGTGTCTGCCCGTGCCACATTATTTTTTGCTCGTTCTAGCAGCACCCCACGCAACAATTCAAAAAAGGTTTTTCACTACCCTTGCGTACGATCTAGCTATCTCGAACAATGGCTAATCGAAATATATCAAAGCTAAACTATCAAAGGATCTGTATCTCCTCGAAAAATCTCTCACCAAGCAACCCCACCGCCTCTTCATCACCCCTTTCACCAATCACCTTGTTGAATCAGGTCACAACGATGGGTTGTGTTACTAAATTGCCTAGACGAATGCGAGAATGATGATGACGATCAATGCAGGATAGTTAATCTAATTTTTGCGACTCTATTTCGAATCATGCCGGAACCACACCCTTTGTTTGGGTAATCGCAAGTCGACCCAGAAGCTCAAAGCGCGCTTTCAAGACTGCCCTGCCGAATTCTGGGAATGTGGGATACCTGTCGACTTGGACGATACTGTACAGGATATTGAACGCTACCTTCATACTTAGTAGCATCTGCGATTTCATGTTGATATCTGGCCCTTCAGGCTCATAGAGGTTTTCGGCGTCACTCAAGCCTCCTTTGCTGTCTGGTTATGATTGTGTATTATGTTCTGTCGTGGGAAGAGGCCTGACATGACAGTCCAGACGCCCCAACAGGGTGCAACAGCTTTCCACGCATCCCTGAGCTCTCGAGTGTTGTGACCTTGAACTTCTAACCTTGAAATGGGCTTCAGAAAGTCACTTCGGAATTGGTATGAGAAGAAGCTACACAATCAACTTCGCTCTCACCGCCAGTCCCATGAGAGGGTAGACACAAGCGCCCCCTATGAGGACCCGAGACCATCTCCTGCCAACCTGCACCCAGAACCCCCTGAAATTGAGGTGATCCCACCGTCTGATCAGCCAGTCCCCATCCCTGTGAGCGCCCAAGCAGATTCTAGGGGCACATTGAGTCAAAGTATGATCAACACGTTGTATCACTCATAATGCTGAGAATGCTCTCTCTCACAGGTCATCGCTCGCAAGTAGGGAATGGAAGCATCCTTTCCGGTGCACATCATTTCTCAGTCGACCAGATGAGCGCAGTGAACGTAGGGCTGCAGAGCGTCGCCACACAAAATGTACAATCAATTCAGAATATCCATCACCATACAGGGGTGAATTGTGAGTAGGCCCTGTCTAGTTGTGAATACGTGCTGACCTGGGAACTATGCTAGCACTGAAGGACATGTTAGAATATGTTATCCCAGGAGCCGAATTCAACTCAGCCGCTCGGGATCCACCTCCGAAATGCCACCCCAACACCCGCATCCAGATTCGCGAGGATCTCCACAATCGCATTAATGCCGCGACAAGACTGATTTGGGTACACGGACCAGCTGGCGTCGGCAAGAGTGCAATCATGCAAACCATTGCGGAGACTGTACCAACCTGTGCAACACTGTTCTTTTCACGCTCCAGCGATCCTCCGCGCAATGACTCCAAGAAAGTCTTCACCACCCTTGCATACAACCTGGCTATCGTGGATCATGACTATCGCAAGTATATCGAGGGACTTTCCACTGATCCTCGCTTCCTCGAGAAATCACTCCCCGAGCAGTTTCACCGCTTCTTCATTGCCCCTTTTATCGACGGTCTCGTTCAGGTTGGTCGTCGACAGTGGATAGTCTTACTCGATGGCCTGGATGAATGCAAGAATGAGCAGAACGAGCAGTGCAGGATAGTGGATCTGATTGGTAACTCCATTCTGGATCACGCTGGAGCCACGCCATTCATCTGGGTCATCGCAAGCCGACCAGAGGCTCACTTGATGTCTACCCTGCGTCAACTCAAAGCTAGCTTCCAAGATCGCCCCACAGAATTCTGGGAGCGTAGTATACCCATTGACTCTGATGATGCCATACGGGACATTGAGCGCTACCTTCACACAGAGTTCACGAAGATCAGGAAAGCACATCCTGATTCATTTCCCAACTCAACATCTCCTTGGCCATCAGATAGCGACTTTATGAAGGTCGCCAAGGCATCATCAGGTCTTTTCGTGTTTGCATCAACTCTCACAAAGTATGTCTCAGTGGACCGCCCAGTCTCCCGCCTCAAATTGATTGTCACGTTGATTGACCGATCCACACTTCAACCTGCGAGGTTACCCCAGAAGCCATTCAGCTTGCTCGACTTGTTGTACACCCAGATCATGTCGGACATTCCGAAAGATCTTCTCCCTGTTGCAAAATTGCTACTTGGTTATTATCGTCTCGAGAGCACAGGTTCAATTAGTGGGGGTACAGGACTAATTGATGTGTGTAATATTTTGAAGCTGTTTCAAGATGAGGCATACGATGCCTTGCGCAAACTCCATTCTGTCCTTACCTGTCCTTCCCCCAAGGCAGCAGAGGATCAAGGCATCGAGTATTTTCATGCATCATTTGCCGACTTTCTCTTCGATCAGTCCCGCTCTGAGGAGTACTATGTGGATTTGAATCAGGAGCTCAACAATATCTGGCGGTGCTCTATCAGAATCCTCAGGGAATCCTACCAAGCTCACGCAATGGGCCCTACGCCGGGTTCGTTTTGTTCTGCTTCTCCGCGCATATCTATCTAGACTCACATTCAACCAACAAAGCTCATAAGAATATAAATGTTCAATGGGTGCCTCGAGATGATTACTCTCGTCTTGCCGATACGCAAGAAGAGTTATTTTCGGAAGCTCATTGTATATACAGGTCTGCTCTGGTCAGGAATGGCCATTCATGGTGTCCGTCTTGTCGCACGGACAATAATCTCCGCCTCCTAGCCGATGCCCACGAGATAACTGATACCTTTCGAAATATCCATCCAGCTTTATTCTACACTGATCGAGTAGAAGATTTTTCAGGCTGGCTTGATCATCATGTGCGTCCGATATACTGCAAAGGGATCCACATACTCAACTGATCAGTTTAGGCTCCCGAGGCTGTTCGAAAGGCGCTGGCTTCCCAGTGGTCTCCCATTAATGAGCTAGATACCAATCGTTTGTTTCGGTCCCTCCAGATCAAGCCTTGGTGTTGGTATGTGGTGCCTGGTGTCACCCAATGTGTCGACATAACAGTAGCTGGACAAGTAAGCATTTACCTTGGTCTCCTCGATCACATATGTTTGTGCTCACCTAGGACTTGGTTCGCAGGGCGACAGCGAATCCCAATGGTCCCATGTAAAGGGGAATTTATGGTCAGCTCTACCTTTTGACTTGATGGAGGTGATAACGGCTGCCAATACAAAAGAGTTGCAGCGATGTGAAATCAGAATTGTTGGAATGAAGCCATGGCACTTTGTGTAGTCATTGGACCTTTTTCTCCCATGCTTAATTATGGTGGTGATGCTTACTATGTTCTCCCTTACTCAGAAATGTAGTTTTGAGTATGAAAGTTGTGACATGTAGCAGACAGTAGTATAGGGCTAATGGGAAAGTCGGGGGGCATATGCACATGATAGTTAACTGACTTCGACTGCAAACCGTAGTATTGAGATGTTTGAGGCCAATCAAGAAAGCATCAGGTTGTGACAGGGTTCGAGGGTCGGTTTGAAGATCTGAACCCAGACACATGAGTTTCACTATCCTAATTCCGAGCATCACATTCGACTATTCCCTCTCGTTAGCTTGGGCAGCACCCAAATTTATAAGTTTATGATGATTAATGTGAAATGATCCTAAACATAAAAAGTCCAACCGATAATTACCCAACTAATCTACACGACTATGCCCGACACGTCAACTCTCCTCCAACCATCGCAATTGTCGCACCGAGACACCACCCCAATTCCGTGCCCTCAATCTTCTTCCCAATCATAACCTCTCTCCCGTCCTCAAACTCATACCCCAGCCTCAACAACGCATGCATAAATGTCAGATCGAGACACCACTCCGGTCGTCCCTCCAGGTCCATCAATAAATCCCTATCAGAACCCCAGTGCTTGACCCATTCAGTACGACCGCGGCATATGATGTCGGCAGTTCGGGAGATGGTGGATACACTAAACGTGGGTTCCGATGGGGATTTAGACTTGGATTTGTCAGAGGCAGAAAGGAGGGGGAAGACACGGTCGTAAAAATATGAGAGTAGAAGGATTTTTCCAGAGGGGAAGGTATCGAGGAGCGAGGGTTGGTATACGCCATTGAACGAACATGGTTTGAGTTCACAGATACTGTGGGAATGTTCATCAGAATAGGCGCTTATTTGAAAATCGAGACAAAACACTTACGCATCTTTTGCGAGAACGAGCTGCATAATGCGGTCACAGGCCTCGAGAGAGCCAATATCATCACCATCCATGGTGACATTGCGTTTCACCCCAGTCCGTTCGTCTTCAACCTCTACCAGTCTCCGAGTGCCCCTAGCGAGACACGGGTTGCCAACAAAGCTGTTCTCTGTCTCCTTCTGTGAGGGCGCAGTCCGGATTGAGGACATGAAATCAACGAGGCGATGTACGTGTTTCCGTGCCCGCATGAGTCCATAACCGAGGTATGAGTGTTGGTATAGTATGTGCTTCTTTCCGCCAAAGACGAGGTCATATTTGTGTTCACCCTCCTCCAAATGTGCATCGGAAGTGAACACGGGCTCGAAAACGATCTGAGTCGAAGCACCTCCGAGGTCGAGGACGGCATAAGTTGGTGTATTGGGTGGGGTATCAGCGCGGATGGTGTTGAGAAGGTAGTTGGCGGTAATCCAGGCATAGACGCCCTCGTCCTTTCCGTCCATGACGACCACTGGATCCTTCTCGGTGAGTTGGAAAGGGTATTGTTCCCGTAAGCGGTTCTCCACCGCATGAAGGATGTCGTTGCTTTGTGAGCCAGGAAGGAGACGAAGGCCCGCAGTCGCCTTAACAGCGACGGGAGTACACTTCCTCAAACTCTCCGGAATGACTCGCACAGCCTCGTCGAGGAGAACATCGAGGCTCTTCGCTGCCTCTTCTGGTTTTCCCGCGTAGGCAGAGAGGCCTGGTTGGGTCATCTTGAAGACCTCGTATTCGTACGAGGCTGACGAACCGCAGTTGTTGAATTTGTAGACGTGGATTCTAGAACCGGTCGAGCCGGCATCGATCATGAGGGCATACTGTACAAGACGAGAGTTGGAGGAGTAGGGACGAGTGCAATGGGTGGTTTTCGATGGGTCTGGGTCCGTCTCCCACGACGTGGGGTGGTTAACGTCGCTGGGGGGCTTGTTGCTGCTTTTGTTCTCAGTCGGTGCTGGGACATTCTCAATGTCATCGTCGTAAGGTGAAGACGGAATATCTACATATGATCAACATTTTCAGTAGTCTCCGAGATAGATTTAATGTCGCACCTTTGTTCTTATTCCACAGGTAGTTTTCGCTGCGGGGCGCAGCAAACCAAAGAACACCCAGGATTAGGCCTACAATGACAGCGTATTTCTTCCAGTTAAGTCGGCCAACCTGGCCCCTTTGTGGTCCAAGACCACCCTCTAGCCGGTCGTAGGTGTTGGAACCTGCCATTTTCTGCGACGGAGCTTTCGTAGAGGATCCCTCGATGGTAGGTTTTCTTTGTTGAGTCGCCTGGGCGCGAGTGGTATCGGTGGCGCTAGTGTGTGCGGATTGCGGTGGTTTTATAGCGTCGCTGTCGTTGTAGTCGTTGTCACCGTTGCCGCCGTTGTTGTGGTTAACGCCAGTAAGTTTGCTCAGTAGGAGGCCATCTAACATGAATGATGTCAAAATATAGAACAACAAACGCCCATCACTCCTCTCTTCTCCTAGCCATCATCACAGGATTCAGGGTAATCCTTAGTAACGAATGGCTAATATATAATCAGGAAACTTTACGGAATGTTACAAAAAATTCCAACCACTGTCAAGACTTAATGGTGCTTTAGCCAGCTTCAATGCCCTAATGGCATCCTGAACGATCTCTTCCAACTCCTCCAACCCACCCTGTGAGTCCGCATTTACCATAAGAGATGCCTCATCCAGTTGAATCCCAACAATTACTAGTGCCCCGCAGAACCCCGATATTCCTAAGACCGACTCCTCAAATTCTAAAAGTACACGTTCCGCATCTTCCTGCGAGAAAACGTTCGTTATATGTGTCGACGAGAACCAATCGCATGCCTGGTAGACTTGAGCTCGAATGAGGCGTTTCCCTGAGACCTGTTCTGCTAGGATCCTTCCCAGTGTCTGGATTTCCCTTGCGACGGACGGCATCCGGCTCTCGGTTCGTTTCAGGAACTCGCAGAACATCTCTCTCGCTTCGGGGTCAGCATCGGAAACACTTCCGGAATGCTTGAGACTTTTCTCTATGCCTTCCAAAACCAAAATAACCTCGGCTAGTTGTTGTTCGAGTCCTTCACGAATGGAGTTCACTGCATGCTGAAAGTGTGTCCGACCTTCCCCGCTGTGAGTCAACTTTGCTATGCTTTCCAGTTGGAGAGCCGAGTTTTTCATCCTTCTTACGTGCTCCCCTAGGTTTGTTGCTTGAACCTTGAACCCGAACTGCCATTTTGATTTGAGTTTCTGTCGAGAGCATTCAAGAATAATACAAACAAACCTCCTTGTAGTTCACGTCAAATATGATTTGATGGTACTCCCGGATACAGGCTACCTAAGGGAATTGTCCAGTGATGACCAGAAACGTCAGACTATATTGCTTACCTCGTCTCTATATGCTTTGTACTGCGCAACCACATCCGCCCAATCGCTCCCAATTTCGTGGCCCAGTTCCTCACCTACGACAGCATCCCCCTCCCTCATTCGTAACTGCATCCAATCCAACTTGTCCTTGATATCCCTCCATAACTCGACAAACTTTGACATATGCTCCTGGACCTCTGCGACATTTTTCGCAATGACTTCCAATCTACCCAAGGCTTCGCTAGCCGGAACATTCTTCTTCTCTTTCTCTACGTAATCAAGTAAGATTCATCCGCAGCAAAACATTGAAGAAATTTTACTCACTCCTCGCAGGCGCCCCAACACCAATGCCGAGTTCTGACTTGGTTGCCTCTTCAAGTTCCGGAGGAATCGAAATGAGGGGCATTACGCCTCCCACCATAATGTCACTCATGGCCCGGGCAACGTGCCGGATACCCTGGGGCGTCATAGAGCCTTGCCGTTTCCGATCAGGCCGACGAGTGATCCCTCTCAACGCAAGCGGTCCCGTGCAAGAGCCTAGCTAATTATTGACTAATCAATAGCCTGCCGCCTTCCAGTCTCATTCGATGCCTACCTCTCTAAACCGTCCAGAAACTTCGCTCAGTATTCTTGATGATTTCATCGCCCGTTCATACCCGTCACTCGCCAATCGCACCAAATTTCCGAAATCGGGCTGCATGTCTTCGACAGACCTTCCTTTGGCAGTAGCCCTGCTAAACAAGACACTCTCTGCGAGAAGCATGAGGCCATCTTCGCTTGTGGTTACGCTCAAGTCGATAGCCTCGTTGAACCGTTGACCTTGGACCCGTGCACCCTGGATAACCATTTCCACGTCTTGATCATCGCTATTCCATTTCGGGTCAAAACACACCAATCAATCCATACCCCATATCACAGACTCGCCTAATCGCCTGATACCAGGGCTCAATCCCCCCAAATACCTTCCTAACAGCGACCAGCAGAGCATCCACATTGACCTGAATAGGCACATGTGCGGACGGATGACCAGAAGCGTCACGAGCGTCACAAGCGAGATCAAGACGGCCCATTGGTAGGTAACACTTGACAAAGGGGGAACCAGCGGGCGAAGAAGAAGGTGCTTGGGATGAGAATAGGAATACACACACGCACTACTCCAAACATCTGCACTAATCTCCATATATTCACCGAGTTACCGCTGGTCCCTGAAACTGGCGACGTCATCCCTTCGTCTCTGCAACGTGAATCAGGTTCTATTCAACGTCCACTCAACATGCACACCGTTTTTTTTTTCTTTTGACTATTCTCGTTTGCTTCGGTGGCGCTCGACCCAGGTCATAGGGTGTCCCTTCGCGAAGCGCTTTTTGGGACTTCTTGAGATGGTGTGGCTCACACGCCTAGGATCTTTAGGCCACGCCGCTGCAGCTTGGCGCGGCCGTGTTTTGTGTGACGGGAGTGTGATTGTGTACCAGAAGTAGAGTTCGTGCGTATTATCGTCCGTTGGGTTCTGTGATTAGATTTTAACTTGGATTTTAATTTCCAGTTGAGTTAGGGCTTCTGCGCCCGGTGGGCATAAGCTTTTGTTTTGATCTATAAACTCCACTCTCTCTATCAAGCCGCAGGGGAGGCTTAGGGCTGTTCGCCCTGTATCAACAAATTAATAATCTTGTTCGCCTGCAGGCAAAAGGATATGCATTAGCCGTTGAGAGGGTCGGGCGTCAATCGGATACGAGTCTGAGGCGAGTCTTCCCCCATGCATTATACACGCACTGTGTATCAATTATGAAACTGTCGCTTAGAGGGCAACGGAACAAACTTATTAAGCGGGATGACTCGAGGATAGATGCGATTATGCTTTCTGTGAACGGCTCCGTGCAGTTCTGTGTTCCAACGATCGTCATGGTCGAAGGAACGCTTATTGGAAATGGAGTATACGACGATGTGGATGTGTCGAAGCTTTACCAGGTGCTGGTAATCTCCTTGCTCTCGGTCATGGGCAAAGGAAGGGCTCGGAACCTCTACCACGGTTATACTGACAAGTGGCGATGATCATAACCAGTTTCCTTTTAGGTATGCGCCTTAGCCGGGATATATCTACTAGAACATCTGTCCTAACATGGGCCTATGGAATGAAATGCTAATCGGGGCTTGGGTCCACGAGGGAAAATAGCTTGAGCATGGTGGTGTGGAAAATACGGAGGGTATACATGGGCGATGTTGATTGTTATTCAGATTTGAATGTCGGTGAGAGCAGTTCCTGTCATTGTCTCTTCTAAACATTTTCGAGAATTTGCTCTTTTATTTTTTAACACCCGGATTGATCGGCGGGAACGGAGACTGCGGGCTCACTCCGCGACTCTATATGTTCCATTGTCAATGACGGGGGAACGTGCCATTCGTTCTTGCATGCATCTTCGCAGCCTTACATTCCTTGGAGGGGGGGGGCAAATCTCCACTCCGGCCGGAACCTCCTCCCTGGGCCTGTGAAAGCTCGTGTTATACCAGATTCTGTGGAAGGTGGTGGATTTAATACAGCTACCTCGCGTATCACTTCTTTAGGTTCCAAGTCTGGCTGGTTTGGGAAGATTGGTGCCCCGACCACTTACCCGTGTCCGAATGTCAGCTTTCTGGATTACATAAGCGATCTTCCGACCTTCGAGACTAACGACAACAGAGAGACGTCGACTTGAATGGATGGCATCATGCTTGCTCAATTCTCCTCTGGGTTAATTCTGACTAGTCTCTTGGATCAGTCCTCACACCCGGGGACGCGACTCTCCAAATATTTCGGATTCGTGGGGATGTTTATGCGTGATTGTCTATCGCTTTTAGTGATGTGTCGCGAGCAGACACGGATCAATTGAATTCCCTCTTTATGCGGGAGCAGTAGAGGGGAGGCAGCGGAACCAAGTACCATTTTACTCTTCGCTTGTGGTGTTGTATGGATGTGTTGTATGGATGTGTTGTATGGATGTATGGGATGGTTATCGCCGATTGTATGATACGGGAGTAGCCGTGTGTCCGGTGTTTCCCCAACTTGACGACCCGAATGAATTCATACACCCTACAAGTAAAGTGTCTTGACAGGGACCATAAGACCCTGATCTTGTGAACGAAAGGAAATTATGCTCAATAATTATCGTAAATTTAGACCTGGGTGTCCCTTGTGATCACTCACTTCTTTTTCCTGTCGGTCCGAAGTCTGAAAGCAAAGAGACCACCACATTCGTAGCCTAGTAGTTCCTACATACCAAATTCCTCTATATCAAGTAACGGAGCATGTGTATGTGTGTTTTTAGTTCTGGAGCAAAAACCATCGACGTCATACCCACAACACTCGAAATCTGGTACTCGTTACGACTGCTATTTAGTGATCCGCCTTTACAGATAGCCCCCCCGACAGACACGTAGAAATCGTTTACCACGTTCTACCGCCGATGACAAATGTTTATGTGTTGCTATAACGAGGAATGTCTAGTGCACCCTTCGCTTAGTATTTGCGTGCTGAACGGAAGCATCAGCTCGCTTAACGAGCTGTATGGGAACAATGCCGTTGTTGTCCTGCTGCCAACCTCGAAAGCAGTCTCTTTGCTGCTCACAACAAGCAAAAGCAGTGACACGTTGCATCGCCCCCAAGGTTCATATCAGATCTGGGTTTTTGGGTCTTCTTATCTGTGAAAAGTGCGTGTGTGACAAAGCCAAGTTCGGTACATGTAGTAACACTTGAGGCTTGAGGCTTCTCGGGCGTCATAGTTCTCACACGGGGGTTTATACTAGCAAGGCACAAGCGTGGAGATTCGATACTCTTAGGGCATATTGTAAATGTCGATCATGCAGCGAATTCGACGGAAAGGTGTATAATAATCCAACATTCTCATCAAGCTCGGCCTGCACAGGGTAAGCGTTGCGTCACCCCTGAATAACTGTCTAATCTGGACATCTAGCCGACCATACAAACACAGAGATGGGCTCCCCCCCGATACGCGAGATCCAAAGCTCGTTTTTCGCAGTCCAAGAACTGCGACCGGCCTCCAGTGATGTCGAATTAGTTTAGCGAAAGGGTTGATACGACCTATTCTGATTCGATTCCCCGGAATGTACGAAGGTTACAATGGGACCTATGATGCAATGGCCTGGGTGAGGATCCCCTTCAAATAGCTGGGCCTACCAGGAGCAATAGCGTCTTCTCCCCACTCACACATACCCCCCCTCCTCCTCCCTCTACCCCTCACCGCAGGAGTAAGTACAATGCACTCTACACACAGAGACGCAAGCATCGACAGCCTTCGGCGAAACCCTACGGATGGTGCTTATCACTGTCCTCGCTGCGATGCTCCTTTTACGAGACGATCCAACTTGAGGAGACATTATCACATTCGTGAGTGGCATTTCCTGTTTATTACTTGATACTAGAGTCTGATTGTGGTGTTTTTTGTGCAGATACACGAAATATGGTGCACAAGTGTCAGAATTGTAGTCAGGTGTTTGCGAAAAGGTGAGCTTTCAAACGCTGCTCGGTTCCACGTGCCTTACTTGTTGTACTTTCAGCGATGAACTACAATCACACTCGCTGCAGTGCAGCTCTACATCCGCATGGGATCAACAAACAGATCGTATGATTCAAGCCATGTCGCAATACACGCAAGACGGCGGTATTCAGCACAATATGGAATTCACAGGAGGATTGGGGATTGTTGGAACACCGATTCATGAACATCCCCCAGCCATTCCTGATGACTTTATCCATGTCGACCTATTCCAGCAACCAGACCCTTTGAAGGCACATGAACCACCTGTTCAGGATTTCCAGGACTTCTTCTCCTCAATCTCTTCCGCACTCTCAGAGGGCTCACTATCGCCTTCCACGTCGTCAGACGTCACATCCGCATCCAACATCTCCTTCCCATTCCCATACACCACCACCGCACACCGCTCCGGAAGCTCGTCATCAAACGTAAGTTGGTACAAACCACTTTCAGACGACGTTGTTGACCCCTTTGGGCAGGGGTCGCCTTCGATCTCTTCGACCCTATATCCGACAGGACCGTACTTGGTCAGTCCGGGAGAACGAGCGGATTCTATCACTCGTTGGAACAAGTACAATTTGATGGCGTCGTCGACCGACAAGTCGGTCCCGGCGGATAAACCAATGTTTACGCGAAAGCAGGTGGAGGATATGTTGGATACTGTTGGAAACTGTTTCCTCAATACGATTGTGAGTGCCATTTCTGTTTTGTTACACTTGTCACATCCTGACCGGCCTCTCTCTCTCAGGATGCTATCCTTCAACGAACACAGGCGGCAGATCTGCCTTTGGGTCAGGAAATCTCTGAACTGCAGACCCTAACCGGATCACACGGCAGTCCGCCTTTGAGCGTCGAAGCGCGAAGGATGATCTTGGTAGAGACTGTACCCAGATTGATGGCCAGTCTCCAGACCCTTAGGGATGATACCTTTGGGGTTAATCAGCACTCCATCCCCCCGTAATTTCTTTTTTACCCATACGCCCATATGCTATAGATCTCGCTATTTATTATTATGACTCTTTTTTCTACTTGACCTACGCCTTTTGAATAGTGTATATGCCGTTTTTCCATATGGATATATGGATGTGTACTTTAGAACTTGTATCGATTTTTTTTCTTTGTTTCGCTTGATTTCTCTCTCATACCGCTCGAGATGAATGATAATGACTATACCACGACCTGGAGTTATAATAAACCCTATTATTATTCGAACAATGGACACAGGCTCAATTGCTCTGATCCCGCTTAAGCCCATGAAGCGGTCATCACGGGGAGAGAACACAGTTGATTGACCTGAACCAGGTCCCTTTCAAACCCTGCATAGATCCCCGAAACTCGATCTATAGCAGCTTAAGATCTGGAGTGGGTACACTGCACTCTATAACTAAGGGTTCTGCTGTATCAAAAAATTCTCCACTATGATATTTCCACCGTGACTAGCGCGGAAAACCTACCTCCAGCTATATCCATAATTCCCTCACATACTCCAATCCAAGGTACGACACACGGAGCTGTCCAAGGAATGTAACATCGCGACACACCACCTTACCTACATCGTACCTGTGCAGAGCAGAAACCCGGGAAAAAAAAAAAAAAACACAAAAAAGTAGTTTGAATTCGAATAACATCCGGCATGTACGGGAGTAGCTGCTGATATTTAAAGGAAAGGGGGGGGAGGAACACATAACCATTCCATACAGACACTGTCGTCATAACTTATCACACTCTCGCTTAAAGCACAAGCGAAGAATCACACAAGACGTCATAGACAAGATTTACACCCCCGATTAGACATCTACACATACTTGCCGCACCGTCACCCTTTCAAACAGAAGCAGCGTTCTCGTCGGAAGCTCTACTTGAGTACAAATTCGTCATCGGCCGCATTGGCGGATTTCTTATCAATTTGTGATAAGCGAAGATACCATAGAGATGTGTTTATTTGTGGGTGGAAACGTGATGATATGTAGTAATAGTAGTAGGATTATGGCCAACGCCGGCGGTGCTGTGCGTGTCGCGGGAGGGATGTTGGTTTTGGGGGTTTCGTCCTCATAGATCGTCGAGGATATCGTTCATTTGGCATGTATAATAGAAGAAGTGGATGATTGTATCAGGAAGCAGACCTCCCAGGAGGTGCCTTCAAGAAGTCATTAGCATGTGAGCAAGCCGTAATCGTTCTGATATTGGATATAGATCACAAGGTAATTGGTTTTGGGCGGAGAGCGCTCTAACTTCGGGCTATGATGGACATGTAACACACTATTGACCTGGTAAGTATGTCAGGAGTAAATCACCCCTCCAACGGGTACAATAGGAGCAATGCATAGCAAAAGGTTGAATAGCATGGTCCGTTGTTCGCCCGTTGCTTCTAAACGCCAGGCCCGGGTGCCATCAAGATACAGTGATGATGAAAAAAAAAAAGTAATTGGACGCTACGAGGATCGAACTCGTGATCTTATACAATTTCCATGAACCACCAGGTCATGTACACCTCTCAGTGCAAAGCATACGCCATACCACTAGGCCAAGCGCCCCGTTGCTAAATTACGACACCTGGTCAATCACATGTTAAAGTACTTTGTTCTATCATCTTGTTCGCTACACACACCCTGATTCTCAACGGCAATACTACCACCTATAGGGTAATTCCACGGTTCCTCAAACTCGAAATAGACAGGATCCGTCTCGTTCTGCGTCTAATTCAAGGTGCCAGGGAAATTCAGGCCCGCACCCGGGCCGTTTTTTGTATTGTGTTCACTACTGGATGACCTCTCGACGATCCAGCTGACAACTTCCGAGGGAGGACACATGTCTGGTGCGAAAGACGGACATCGGGGAACACACAAGAATGGCGCTTCTCCTCGACTCCGTCTGTGATATATAAAAACTGGGTTTCTGGACTTTCCAACTCACCCACCGTCATGGCAATGTCTCGTCTCCTAACTTACCTCGCCATATTCGTTTCTGTACTTGAGGTTGTGTATGCTGCTTCACGTACTACACCACCTGCAGGTGCCAAAGTCGTTCGTGCTGGAACCACGACCTCTGGAGAATTTAAGACTCTTGCGGCTGCTGTCAGTGCTCTCCCGAACGACAGTAGCTCACAGGTCATTTTCATGTTTCCTGGGACGTATAATGAACAGGTCTACATCACGCGTGCGGGACCTTTGACGGTTTGTTTACCCTAAATTTTTTTAAGCGTACGGACTCACTTGGATTTCAGATATATGGATACACGACCGACACGACTTCGTACAAGAGCAATCAAGTGAATCTCCAAGCTGGCGTTCCCGCCAGTACAGCAGGATCCGACGACGCTAGTGGCACCCTTCGTGTTCACAAGAACGACTTCAAGATGTACAACGTCAACGTCAAGAATACCTTTGGTGTTGGATCCCAGGCTATTGCCATCAGCCAATATGGAAGCCGCGTCGGCCTCTATGCCTGTGGATTCTATGGATACCAAGATACCCTCTACGCGAACCAGGGAACTCAGGTGTACCTGCGAAACTACATTGAGGTATGTAGGCATACATATCCCCCCATGACTCGGGACTCATGTGAATTTTCCTTTGACTAGGGCGCCGTCGATTTCATTTTCGGGAGGGAGGGTCTCGCCTATTTCGGTGGAAACACCATTGGAGTCAAAGGTGCTGGATACGTCACAGCAAACGGTCGTGAATCAAACGATTCTGGCAGCTGTGAGTATCCGCAATTCTTTCCACAGAAACTGAGCTCACCTGACCTCTCTTTTTTTCTCCAGACGTCTTCAATGCAAACACAATCGTAACAGCTTCCGGTGCATCTTCAAACGTCACCGCCCGCACATACTTCGGACGACCATGGGGCAGTAAGTCGCCTTTTCTACTTACCAACCCGGGTTTTTAAAGCCACACTGACCACACCACACTCAATTTTTTTTTCTTTATAGACTTCGCCAAGTATGTATCAACTACCGAATCCCAAAAATACTTTCTCGAGACGCCCGGGACATGTGCTGATCATTACTTTCTTCGGTCTACAGGGTTATTTTCAAAAACACAGTCGTAACCGCTCCATTCAACAGTGCTCTCTGGTCCCAATGGAATGTGGGCGACCCCCGAACCGACAACATTCTTTTCGCAGAATTCAACTCTACCGGAAGCGGAGTTAGTGGTGCGACTCGCCCGAGCTTTGCTACCGTCCTGTCTGCCTCCCAAGCAGCTGCGTATTCGATCTCTAGCGCAGTTGGCAGTGACTATGCGAGTTGGGTGGATATGAGCTATTTCATTTAGTTAGCTATTTGTTGAACGATGGGGTTCGGAGTGGGGTAGTACACTGAAATAGTATGGGTTCCATTGTATAGAAAAAGGACAGGGGACCCCTCTCCCTCGAGGGTGTTCACGCTCTATTAAATTGAGTAATTCTATAAAAAAATATTATCGCTGAAATTGAGCGTTCGATGATGATATATCTTCCTTGTATGATATTCAGCGGA
>QFDT01002760.1:0-18322 GCA_003315915.1 Macrolepiota dolichaula | reverse complement strand
CAGCATTGTGATGGCCTGAGCGTAAAAGAACATGCTTCTCGTCTTCCCATGTGTATACCTCAAAGTTGGCCCTCAGCGGGTCCGATGATGGCGCAACAGCGAGCAGATTAGAAGGAAGGGACTACATTTCGGGGGACCTTCCCGGGGAGAATAACGGGCAGGGTTCAACTGGGAAAACTGTGCATCCCCCTAAAAAAAATTCAGACCAATCACTTGGTCCGTCCATTCTCAACATGCGTCTAGCCCCGATTTACATATCGATTGTTTGCCGGTTTCCATTTTTCCAGTAGTACCTAAGCGGCACATCGTTTCCGAGTAGGCGATGGCGCTTAATTGTATTCGATTCCCAGGGTGTGGAACTCTAGAATCCTGAGAGCCCTTCCTGTTTCGCTCGTGCATGCTTGTGGGGGCAGGCAGATAATCTGTTTAGACAAGAGATTGAAGATGACACTAAATAAATACATATAAACTCAGGCGGCACGTAAATAGGACAATCACTTCCGTTTCGCCTTTTTGCCGGTACCGGTTTCTGCTTTATCATCGCCCTGAGCATCATGAGAGACGATTCGCTTGCTCAGAGATTCAACGGAGCTTACCTTGCGTTTTGTTCCTTTGGATTTGGCACTGGTCTTGGCAGCGGGTACAGGTTTCTCTTTAGGCTTGACAGTGAAGAACCCGTCTAGCCTGCCTTGCTGCTTGGTATTTAGGAATTTTTGAAGTTTTTCGGCACCTTTGCGAACGCGCTCCTCACTAGGTGAAATAATCAGCATGACAGCCAGTAGTAACCAAGCACCATCATACTTGAATCCCTTTTCGGTTACCAGGAATTGCACCAATCCATCAACATCAGGATTATTCCATTCGAGCTGAAGGGAAGATTAAACCGGTGCTAATGAGAGACTACGTCTTGCGTACCTCGAGTTGGTCGGCGGGTACAACATCAGGCTTTCTGAAGAGCTCTTTTGCTTCTTCCCAAGGCCATTCCTCTGGTATCTTGATTCCACCTGATCCCTTGCCCTTGCCCTTTTTAGGCTTTTTCTTCGGCGCATCCTCATCAGGTTCAACATCCGACGTAGGAGCAGGCTCCTCATCCGCTTCATCTTCAGAGACCGCTGCTGCCTTCTTTTCTGCGGTTCTAGCGAAAGAAAATTGAATGATGATTACAAGCACGACCAAAATGCCTTAACGCACTTTTCCCTTAGGTGAGCAATCACGTCACCCAAACATCCATGTTCTCGAATCAATTTGAGGGCAGACTTGGGACCAACACCCTTGATTGGTTCGAGGTAGTCGCATCCCAGGAGGATACACAAGTCAATGAACTATCCGTATGTTAGTAAGTGAAAACCATGACGTCACATAACTATACCTGATCCATGCTCATCTCGAGGCCCTTTAAAGCGGCTTGAAGGTTAATTTCACTGATGGGCTGCTTCTTGGCTTCAGAGAAAGTGAGGTGCCGATAAAGAATTGGTGCGTTGAACGTGAGTGTATCCATATCCTCTGAACCAGCCGCATATACCTAGAACAACGTGAGAGTGCGAGCATGCGAGATGTGCTGAATGCCATACTTTCCCTCCACGAGCAAGTTCTGCGCACTGTGCTTCTGCTTCTGAGGGGGCCTAAAGTACCGTCAATCGAAACATTTGTTGGAGGGTGTGTCCCAACGTACCACAACAACCGGAATACCCATCAATTTGAGAAGTTTGATGCACTCCTCGTTGTGCTGCTTCGTCACCTTCACCGTTCGTCTGGACAGACGGTCAACATCCTCCACTGTACCAGTTTCTTTTGCTTCCTCTCCCTCTTCCTTTGCCTCCTCACGCCGTTCAAATCGTTTGGACAGCTATGGAGTTTCAGCGGGTGGCCTGGAACGTAATCGTTGAGATACATACAACTCCCTTCTTGAGCTCTGGGGGCTTGCCATCGAATACATAAGCCGGTTTGATACCATTTTCGACAATACGTATTGTGCGATAGAAGAATCCCATAAGGTGACTAGTCGTTTCACCAGCATCGTTGGTGAGCATTTCACCATCCTTTTGCCGGACGGCGATGAGGAACTGGTATATTGACATGGATGCATCTATGGCGACCTTGCGTCCGAATAGAGTCTTGATATCATGTTCTTTTATCGCCTCTGGTGCATGTTGAGAGATAAGTCCTGTGAGGCCCTTGATACCCATGGTTGGTGGAGTAAGACGTCCTGTCACAGACAGTCACAGACGCGTCAATGAGCCGTGCACATGTGACATGGCGCGTTCAATTCAAGATAGGCAACTGTTTCTCACCTGTCCACCCAGGAACCGAGCCCGCTACGCCATGGAGCTGAACATTGAACTCGAGCGGTTCCTGAATGCGCTGGCTCCTCAATCCCTTGACTGGTTGGACCAATCAATATCATCTCAGCTTTGCCGAATAGGACTTGAAACTCGACTGCGAACTACATATCTTGATAGGACTCGGGAGTGAGTAAGGCGAGGCTGTGGACGATAAGAACTGTGATCCGTCAAGGCCAGGAAAATCTCAGCCGGGTGGGCGGTGCGCACCTCAGTTCCCATGAACAACCCTAATTTGTTCTTCGTCTGTGGTGGTTGGTGCTATTTAGGGTGTGCGCGCGGCCAAGGCGTGCTACCGTCAACGGCTTTTGATACGAACCCGATGCAAAAATATGAATCCCCTTACCTTGATATTTTCATACCTTCTGCCTAATCGCACCGCCGACAGGTTTAACCTACTTTTCTCTGGGTATGTGTACTTCCTTCCAGCTAGCTTTGAATTACGACTAACGACGTGTGAACATGTTTCAACCATACAAATGTACATTTTTAGGTCAGCTTGGACTTGCCAGCCATGTGCCGCGCGGACTTACCCCCCCAGCCCAATTAATTACACAGCTCTTAGAAATACTATCAACTGTTTGTTCCTTTACAGAAAACGTCCCGGCATCGTCTCACCACAGCTCGGTGTTCATCACCAGGCCAATCTCAACCTCATGATCCTCGATGTCGAAATAGATTTATGAAGGGTGTGGAGGGGTGCGGGTGGCGAATGGTTCCGCGAGGGGCCACCACACTATACCAGAAAACCTGTGCCCAATAACAGCTATTGTGTGATCTGGATAACACCAGGGCGGCGCAACCTGTCAAAAGCTTCTTCCGCCTATGTAGGTCCGCCCATCACCGTGTATCGATCTCAAGCTCCACCCTCACACGCCCCTAGTACCTCGGGCGTTAGTGATAAAAATAGTTTTTGTCGAAGCCTATTTCAATATTTATCCCCCACACGCGTCGCTACCGGCAACTCATTCCCCTCCCTCCCTCTACGTTCGCTCTTTAACTTTCGGGCTCGGACTTAATTGCGAAAATGGACCCGCTGCAAGCAGCAATCCAAACATCGATCCCTAGCACACTAGGTGCTGTATTCGTCGGCTTTGCGGTCTCGTGCGTGGTGTATGGGATCCTGGTCACTCAAGTATTCCATTACTTCCGTGGTTACCCCCTCGATAAGCCTATCTTCAAAATCTCTGTGAGTGTGGGTCATGGTAGTTCTCTAGCCATCATGCTGATCTCGAAACAGGTCATCACTATCCTGTACGCTTGTCCAACTCTTTTGTTTGCCACCCCACCAACATTCCATCAGTGTGTTGGAAACCGCAGACCAAGCATTCATCGGACATCTCGTGTACTACTATTCTATCTCTAACTTTGGTCAATGGCTGGTTCTCATTGAAGCGTCAATGACTTGGTACGCCATCCCGCCACTATCGTTAACCACAATCAGCTCATCATGCGTGTTGCTCAGGTCACTCATCGTAAGGATACCTTCACCCTACTACCGTGGTGTATTATCTCATCACGTATTATTGTAGCTACAACTTACAGTTGGGGTAAGTCATCGTGTTTCATCGTGAGGCATGTGGGGAACCCGATCCTGATTGGTTATTAGGCCATCGTGGGATTAATCGTCAAAACGTAAGTTTCGGTTCCTATCTCAAGGCATTCGATTTTTTGACATTCCTGTGTGCTACGCAGCTATTTCGGCCTTAGGGTGTGGCGGTGTAAGTTCATATTTCTCCTTCTAGTTAGTATTTACTAGCCGAAAATGCTTACCGCCCGGCTTTCGGTGACAGTCAGTGGCCGCAATATCTACATCACTGGGTTTATTGTGAGCATCTTCGTTTTTCGAAGGGATTGAGGACGCTGATGAAGGGGTTTCAAGATCTTTCTGGCGTTTGCGCAAATGGGATTGGCTGTCGGTATGTGTTTTGACTTGGGTCCGACATTTATTTGACTGATGGAAAAACCACTTCTTTTCCCAGCATATGCAATTAAAGCGTTCGTGTTACACGATTGATGCTGCGTGGATTCGCCCCGACTGAAATTTCATATCATAGTTTTATGCTCCCAAGCATTTTCGCGGCGCGTCGACTTCAGGTACCCACGTTCGCTCCCGAGACTCTTCCATGCGTTCTCATGCTTTAATAAGATCCTTGGATCAGTATCATTGGGGACAGGTGTTCTCACTGATATTGTGACTGCCGCCACATTGTGCTTTTTCTTAAATCAGCTGCGGACAGGGCACAAAACGTAAGCTACAATTCTTATGAAGGCAGGAACAGTCCTGAAGGGTTTGTTCAGGTCCGATTCTCTTGTGAACATGCTCTGCAGATATGCGATCAATACCGGGGTTTTGACGAGGTGAGATAACCGGTCTTGAATTTGCTATGTTTTGAAACTAATACATTCTTGAACTTAGTGCCGTCAGCATATCCACACTGGTTCTGGTGAGTTGCACGCGGCTCTATCCAAATAAACACTGAGACTCATCTCATCACCATGGATAGTACGATATCATGCCAGATAACCTGTACTTCGTCGCAACCTACTTCACACTGAGCAAATGTAAGTCATCCCTTTGGCGTTACCCGGTAAAGCAAATATCTAATTATAGAATTCAGTATACGCAATATCCTTCATGGCAACGTACGCCTAGCGTAGTTCTGCATTTTTCGCCATCTGACTCCATTATCTTTTAATAGTTTGAACACCCGTCGTCAAGTTCGCGGCAGAGGTACTGAACAACAGGGTGATACGACTAACCATACCAACATGTTTCATCTGGGGACTCGTGTGCCAAGTATGGGACCAAGTGACCTTGAGCAATGGGATAAGGGGATGCCATCACCGGCAAGGGGTGGGAGTGTGCTCATGGATCCACCCCAAATCTATGCAAAGGATGAGTTCCCTTATAACTCTTTCCACCCCGGCGTGGGATCACAGTACGTTTCTCACATCTTCTCTCTTACGTGTTCCCCATACCAATTTCTTTGTTGCAGAAAAAATCACATCGGGCGGGCTTTCTGACTATTAACTATCTTTATCGTTCTTATTATCAATTGTATCGTAGCCTTTCTTTCCTGTACTTCGGAATAAGTATTGTATGTATTACATGTAGTTTGTATATATATTATTGGTAGAGAATCTCATTCAAGGGCATGTGAGAAATCCAGGGCATTCGAGAAATCCAGAAGGTTATCAAATTATCGGCAAAGAATCTTACTCTCACGATGTTGAGACGTGACAATCTCAGCGGTCATATTCTCCCTGCCATCCTACCCCTATTCTATCCAATATGCGTTTTCTAAAATATCAAAATTACTAGTTATTGGACCGGAATGCCCAACTATACTGTCAGAGGCCCAATCCCCCTTCCGGTGTTAACGGTACTTAAGACCGTCAGATGCCCCAAGTCACGCACTCCCGCCAGGCGCCTCGCGGACCGCGCCTAAGCCGGACGTGGTAATTAGGTGCTTCATGAGCGTGTTTTACACTCTTCGCTTGCTTCTTCACCATGAAAAAGCAGAGTCATGAGACCAAATCTTCGTTAGGGACGCATAATTCACTCTTCTCACCTCCACCTACAAATACAACCTCATGGGAGCAAGGCAAGAACCAACCCGCCTGGGACTGGGAGAACAACCGACCACGTCCTGCACCAACGCGTATCACAGAGTCTGAGATGAAAGGGAACGGGAATTCGAGATGGTTGTGGACGGGGACCTGCTTGGCGACTATGTTGCTGGTGTTGATGTCGTTCTCGGTGTCGTCTATGGCCTCTGCGGGGGCATCACGCCCATTCACCCGCACCATCGAGGCACGTACGGCCGACGTCAGGTTTGACAACTTTAGTTTATTTTTGAAGGGCCAGAGAATATTTCTTTAGTAAGTAACCATTTCGACATCTTTGAGAATGTGTTTGATGAATTATAACTTGAACCAGTTCAGGCGAATTCCACACATTCCGGCTCCCAGTACCTTCCCTATGGCCCGATATCCTCCAAAAGGTCAAAGCGGCGGGTTTGAATGCCGTCAGTGTATACACCCATATGGGTTTGATCAATCCTGCACCTGGCGTCGTCGACTTTAATGGCTTCCGTGCTCTCCAGCCGTTGTATGATGCGGCGAAGGCAGCTGGTATTTGGGTCGTCCTACGTCCAGGTCAGTACAAATATTCTATATTGTCATGATGGCTACTCACGAGCTGTCTAGGTCCTGTGAGTTACTGAACACTCTTCCCGTCACCCATTCTCACGAAAACTAGTATATCAATGCCGAAACAACGGCGGGAGGAATTGCTCACTGGGCTACCTCTGAAGTTGCCGGAACTCTTCGCACGAATGACACAGACTGGAACGCTGCTTGGCAGGCGTACGTCGCAGGGATCATCAATGTTACCGCACCGAACCAAATCTCCAATGGTGGACCAGTCATTGGTGAGCATGCCCCTTGTATGCGTATTTTCAGGTCCTCTAATGCATCCGTAGCGATCCAGATTGACAACGAGTACTCGCAGAATCCCATCTCGCATGCTGAATACTTCGCCGAATTGGAAGCAGCCTACCACAACTCGCCCATTGTTGTTCCATTGACATACAACGATCCTGGCCAGGGCCGGAACTTCATTAATGGTACAGTGAGTATATGCACCTCCATAATATGAAGTTCGCATGGCTCAACCCTGCTCTAGGGTGCGGTAGATCTTTATGGGTGCGCAACAAATTTGCTATGTGATGGCACTGTCTCATATCAGAACATAGGCTCGATTCATACCCGCAAGGGTTTGATTGTTCGAATCCTACGAGGTGGAATGGTGTCACCACCAATTATCAACAATATCACGCCTCTGTCAATCCTTCCCAAGCCTGGTATATCCCAGGTATGATTATGGGGCTGAAGCGTAAGCTGCGCTCAATTATCTCCTGTAGAGTTCCAAGGAGGTTCTTTCGATGCCTGGGGACCAACGGCGCCAGGTACGTCATTTGGGATGGTGTTTGAGGTGGACGATAACTGATAATGAGAAAAGGATACCCACCATGCCGCGTTTTGACTGGTCCTGATTTCCAGTCTGTCTTCAATCTCCAGTTATGGGCGAGCAACGCAAAGTTGATCAATTACTACATGATCTTTGGGTCAGCTTGCTTTCATCTTCCAGTTAACTCGGGCTAACTTTGCACTCAGAGGAACATCTTGGGGTGCTATTCCCTTCCACGGTGTTTACACGTCATATGATTATGGAGCCTCTGTTAGTGCAATTCTTATAGTTCAATGCATTCCCAGCCTCAATGCGCCAACAGATTACCGAATCGCGCGAGTTAACGACCAAGTTCGATGAGCTCAAGCGACAAGGGCTCTTCCTCCGCAGCTCTAAGGAATTCTATCAAACAAACTGGGTTTCAGATAATTCTACCGGCCTTGCCATATCAACAAATTCGGCTGCTTTCATCACGCTTCTCAGAAACCCTTCCACCGGTGCTCAATTCTATATCGCGAGGCAGAAGGATTCGACTTCAACGTGAGCAGTTCATCCTGTGCTTTTTCCTCCCTAGACTAATTGTCGCTGGATAGTGCTGTCACAACCTTCAAGTTGACCGTCACGACGACTGCTGGTCAACTCCAAATCCCTACTGTTGCGACCGGAATCACGCTTGGAGGACGCGAGTCGAAAGTGATTGTCACCGACTACTCCTTTGGATCATCTTCCAAAGCTCTCTACTCCACCGCCTCCATCTTCTTCGCTGGTACTATTGACGGCCGTGATATCCTTTTCCTGCACGGAAATTCTACACAGGCACACGAGGCTGCGATCACACTGACCGGGACACCAACTAAACTCGCCCAGCCGACATCACCCCAAGTCAATGTTACGAAAAGTGCTTCCTTGACAACATTTAACATCCTTGCTGGATTGGAGGGACTCACGACCTTGTACGATTCCGATACCCAGCTGATCTTGTATGCGGATTCTGTTACGGCGGCAACGTTCTGGGCGCCTGTTATTCCTGGTGCGGCAAGCGATCCCTTGCGCAACTATTGGAGTATCGGTACAAACCAAACTGTTCTCGTTGGTGGACCCTACCTCGTTCGCAACGCAAACCTCGACTCGACCGGCCAACAGCTGACTTTGACGGGTGACTTGAAGGAAGGTGTGCGCCTGACCGTCATTGGCCCAAAGACCGTAAGGCAGGTGACATGGAACGGGGACTCGGTGGCACCAGACACGGCCGTTACTCCACCTTCAGCCGTTGGTGGTGCATTCGTCGGACAGTTGGGTTTGCATAGTGATGTAGCTGCGGTCACGATTCCCAAGTTGACGGGATGGAGGTTCCAGGATAGCTTGCCGGAAGTGAATGATGCGAGCTTTGATGATTCGAGTTGGACGTTGGCGAATAAGACGACGACGAATATTCCGTTGAAGCCGTATTATGGAGATGGGAGGATTTTGTATGGATGTGATTACGGCTTGTAAGTGTTTTTTCTTGGTTTAATGCTTCGATGCTGATATTAGTGTTCGTTAGCTGCGAAAATATCGTTCTTTGGAGGGGTCACTTCCAATCATCTGGTCAGAAGAGCCTGAATTTGTCGATTAATGGTGGCGAGGGTACGTTTAAACGGAATTATCTGAGGCTGACTGAAAGGTACTGAGTCAATGAACGTTAGCTTTCGCTGCTAGCGTTTGGCTAAACAACGTCTTCCTAAACACCTCGTTTGGAAAGTAAGTCACTGCCGGGTCAAAGAAAATTTTCGCTGACGTTTCGTCCAGCTCAACCAACAACCGTCACATCCTGGAAGAGACAGATGACAAGTTTACCATTCCTGCTGGCGCGCTCAAGAGTGGCACTAACGTTGTCACAGTAGTTCAGGTATGTATCACTTATTTGGAGTACGCTGGTTAATCGTACTGAGCATATATAGGATAATATGGGCTTGAATGAGACCCAATGTACGTGATGTGCTCGTGGAAGTGGAGAAGTATACTTATGCGGCACCTCTCAGCGAGTCCCAACTCTTCTAAGGGCCCCCGTGGCATTCGTGGTTTCAAGCTCGACGTAGGGACTTTTGGAGACTGGAAGGTTCAGGGAAAGGTCGGAGGTTATCTTGGGTAAGGTCGTCTTGCTGATTGAACTGGACGTTAATTCACAAGTATTTCCCTGAAACAGTTTCCTTGATAAAACGCGCGGTGCGTTCGTCCAAGTTGCCGATTGCTTACTTTACTAACAGGTTCGGCGATCAGGTGTCTTCAACGAAGGCGGACTCTTTGGTGAACGTAAGGGATGGCATCTGCCAGGTTTCTCAACCGCAGGCTGGCAGCAACGCGACCTCTCGCAGGGTCTCCCCAACCAACAGGCTGGTGTTGGGTTCTTCGTTACGACCTTCAACTTGAACATTCCCAGCGACATTGATGCCATGCTGTCTTTCAACTTTGAAGAGACTTTCGGGCAACCATATCGCGCGTATCTGTTTGTCAACGGATGGATGATGGGCAAGCGTGTTGGGAACCTCGGGTATGTGAAATGCATATACTAATGGGATAAGTGTGTTGACGGTGGTCCGTGTGCTAGACCTCAAGCGAAGTTCCCAGTCCATGAAGGCATCTTGAACTATAATGGATCAAAGTACGTGCTCTCAATTTGAACAGCATTACAAAGAGGCTGACCGTTGGACGCCCAGTACGGTGGCAGTGGCGTTGTGGGCGATGACACCCAATGTTCCAATCACGCCTAATTTGCAATTGGTGCTTGATGCTGTGTATGAGGGTGGTGTAGGCAATGTACAGGTGGACAACCCGGCTTGGTCACCACAAGGCAGGCAGTGAACCTGAATGTAGCGGGATATGTACGGACTGGACTTGAACGATGTAGACTCAATATTCGATTCAGGGTAGCAGTATACAATGAAAATCTGAGGGTTGGAGAACATGTCAGCTGCTCTCTGAAGGTCTGCAAGGCTCCGACTCCTTTCTCGCGCGCTTTTGCTGCTCAGCTTCAAAGAACTGTAAGTTGTGAATGCTTTATGATGAGGGGTGAAGAGTGTCCAACCACACCAACGTACTACACTGCCGATATAAGCAATAAGGGTTTCTGACGAAGGTAAAACAAGCGACAGGTGAGTAAAAGAAGGGGGACCATTCTGTAACAGCAGTAGTATGAAATATGTAGGCCAAAATGGAACCTGTTATATAAATAAAGAAGATTTCTGTTTTATAGCCATGGCTGGATTTCCTGGACCAGATTCACTACCACTCCATATGTGTAGGAGGTGACTATCAATTCCAGCTGTCGCAAATATAGCTGTTTTATCAAATGACCTTTTCCAGCTTAAACAATGTACACCTTCCTGAAGAGTTGTAGACTCAAACTGTATGTATGGCTGGCCAGAGTCCCTGTGCCATATACCAATAGCGCCAGCTTCAAGTTTAGAGTGATTAGCCTATTGTGTTTGTATCAGAAAAAACTCGACATACTAGACATGGCACTAAGGATGAACTGGTCATTATTTCCGCCAACACAGGTAGCTCCAACATAGTCCCCCGAATTGTCATGTGGGGTGAAGCTCCGTTTCCTAAGCCGAGCCATGTTTTCCGTGCCTCTCATCCCTGTATCCATAGCCCATACTTGAAATGCCTTTTTCTGAGTGTTATCATCCATACAGGAGCACATTAACATGGTTTACTAACCTGATCTTTTCGAGTAATAAGGATTTCGGATTCACCTGTGATAGCACGAATATCGTTGATATCTTCCCGAAGAGGCACTTGACTGTGGGTGTGGTCAGGCATTATATCATAATTGGTGAAAAGATCACATACTGGACCGCCTCTTGCTTCTCCATGTCATAGACTATTGGTATCAAAAGCACGAAATGTGGGAATAAACCAAGATAATCCAGTCAACTCACTGATAATCCTCTTTTCAGATCGACTATTTGCAGGTTCAAATGCCTCTGGAGATGTAGAAACTCGTGTTATTGCAATCAAATACTTGTGCTTTCTCTCAAAGTTGACAGATCGGACGTGCATGTGTTTGAAGCGGTAGGTTGCCAACTGAGGTGAATGAGTTACCATCAATGAAAGATACCAGAGAGGACCATACTAAGCTTGTAGGGTTCTGAAAGTCGTGTCAGTACAGTTCCGAAGGTACAATGTGAACTATACCATCTTCAACACGCAATTGAGCTCCGCCACCAAGAAAGCTGGATTCTAGCTTTCAGAAAAGAGTAGATTCACTGGAGTGATGAATACATACCGTCATCACCACACCATTTCACGTCTTTGATATGGTGGCGTCTTTCAATGATGTATATCCTCTTCGTATTCTATTATTTTCCCTCAATCAATCATTCAGTGTCTGTGATACAATACCCACAAGATCCCAGACATCGAAACGACGTTCAAACTTGATGATCAACTGCGTCTCCGAAGGCGACCTCAACTTGATATCAAAGTTTGCCAACAAGGAAAGTGAAAATTTTAATCACCACGCGATGCGCTCAGAGATAACGCTACCTTCATGCCAAACGTCTGCGACGGTTAGCATCCTCTGGTCTGGTGTCAACACAGTCCGCATGCTCAATAGATCTGGGTATGCACCTCTGTGTCATATACCACCGTCCACGACTGAGACTCCTTTGCACTAGATATTGTTAGAGGTCGCCAAACGATCCAGAGTCGGGGGAATAACTCACCACGTGACAGCAAGGTGTCTGCCATTTTCGGAGTACGCGATATCACGGATTGTCCCATATCGTTGGAGTTGGATCGTCAATGCAGGCCGGGGCAGGAGACTCAGCTGAGCCTTCGGAAGGAGAGGAGTGTCAACGTTAATACGAATCTGGTTCTTTGGCCATATGGGGGCCGTCGGACTGCGCTTAGGTTGAAGCCCAGTAGACATGAAGGCTGGTGCGGCCAAGCTGATCATACCGACATTCCTGGCGCTTCCTTGCAGCCTTGTTTTCAACTGTCCAGGTGAACTTCCTCCCTGCATTGGAAACGCCTCCAATGTAATGTCCCCACCTTCCATTTTTTTTATATCGCCTTGATCAGCATCCCGGTGTTTTGACAAGCGAAAGGAAAAAAAAGCATCGGAGAATATACCCACAATTCCATGCGCAGAAATGGAGGGCTCTTTGCTGGCATCTGAGTAGATAGATTCTCTACTAGACTTGGGAGTACAGGTTTTCTGCCTCAATGCCAGTGAGATGGATATCACATATATCATCCATGGAAGGATGATAATTAATCCAAAATATGTTGCCACAGTTGCGGCGATGGTAACGTAAGGAGTATATCGGGCCTGTTGTCCATCACTTCAACATGGATCGTGGTGAAAAGGCGAACTATTTACCTGGACGGAAGAAAACGCAAAGACTACCAGACCGGCGGAAAACATTACAATGGAGGCTCCAAGAAATAGTAGTTGCGATCCATTAATCCACATAGTTACCCACAACGGTAACAAGTCACCCCAGGAATACCTAGGGAAGATCAATCCGACAATAGCTTGGATTTCAATAAGGACATACGAGCGAGCCTCCTTCCATGCCATAGCCAAAAGGCTATTCAGCGCTGCACCTACACTGAATACCAACGAAGCAAACCAAAGCATACTTGCAACGTGGAGTGTTCCACTTTGTGAATCGATACCCACCGACATCTGGAGTGTACTCGCTGTGACGCTGGAAAAGAAAGTCGCCGCAGTCAGAATACTCGCAAGGTTATGGGAGGATCGTTGTTGTTCGTGGCTTATGGCGGAAATCCCTAGACGAGATCGTTGATATCATCACATCGACAACATCGGCGGGGGGGGCTCACCGACGGCAGTGAATTCTTCAAAGGCGGTTGCCGCATTCTCAAAATCAGTTTCGAGTTCATCAGTGAACCGATGAATGTAGCATTGCATTTGAGATGTTTCCAGTCGGCCTGTTGCGAAGTTCTTCTAGCTCGTGGACGTTTATGGTAACAATTGCACTAACCAAGGTGCTCTCTGACACACGAAGCACGATACTGTTCAGACTTTGAATTAAGTATTGGAACATCGAGCGAATAAAGGACACATTTACCATTAAATCGTGTTCTAGGGTCAGCAACAAGGACTTCAGTGATAGTGATTCGTGCTAAAGGAAATCAGATGATGCGCTACTGGTGTCACAAGGCAAGGCATACCGTAAACTCCTCGATGTGAACAATTCGCAAGTGAAGCAGGTTGAATGATTGCGCCAACTCTTCGAAAATTATAGGTAATGCATCAAACGACGGTGGGCTGCGAAAAAATTGAGGTGTGATGAAGTAGCGTTTGGCATCTGGATTGTGTGACTTTGCGGCGCAGTCCTGGTGAGCCAACTCGAATAGCCCTGGATCAAGCGCGATAGCATTGCTGAAGAAAACCTCACGCGTCCTGTGTAAGTTTTCTCTGACACCCTTGATAGCCAACAACAACCCCGCGACACGCCCGAGTTTGAGGCAATCGTTCGAGAACCTTCCAAGCTGAAAGGACGTTGAACGTAGGTTGCATTGAAAATGGACATTACGCACCACCCTATCTAGCTCATTAGTCTTCCTAACAGACAAGGAGGATAAGCAACACATCCATTTTTGAGCAAACGAACCCACGCTGAAAAAGTGAGGAACGATTCCTCTATCCCATCGTTTAATTCACCTGACTGATCAGGTAGTCCCAGCGACTCTGAAATGGCATCAAGTCAAAATGGTACCCCCGACCCTTGATAACATACACTCTACTCACCGGAATATGATTGTTCGTCCATTTCCTCAAACAAGATACACCTATGTCGCAATGTCAATGTTGAATGATGGTAGGCAAGTGCGAAGCAAGAGGTTAGCGGAAGAGGTTCCGTCACACCGATTGTGGCTGATTACAAGCACCCCGTGGCTCAACTTTGAAAGGAACACGATGCAGTATACGCGCTAATACTTGTTGACTACGAAGCCACAGGCTCCGGGAGTGGAAATCAGGTTCTGCCAGTAGGAACAAACAAACAAACCCAAGGGGACTAGCACAACCACTAACCCCGTGTGCGATACCGAACTAGTTCCATTACATGTACTTCCCTTCGTGCGCCCATATCATCCCAAGGCCAGTGCGCCTCTAGCTCTGCCCGTTCCCCCTCCATCGCGTCCTCCAACTACTCCATCTGCTTCATAATGCCATGGTCTCCTCAGACCCCTGCTTGGACATCCAGTCCTCCGGATCAATACCAAACATGTTACATGGGGCTCGAAAGCATGATCTGCCCCGCTGTACTCCATTCAACACCACTGTCTTACATAATTCCTTAGCGTCACTGAACATGACTGGACATATCACGTCCCCAATTCGTGTAAATAAGGGAGTGTGCCCAGTTATTGTCAATATTTGACGTACAATCTAAAAAAACGTACTTTTGATCACTCGGGAATTGGGCGCTCACGCCTGACCAAATTCAAAATCTCGTAATTTCGTTCCGCCTGGATGTCCTCGGAGTCCTAAGCGGTCGCCCTGGGAGTGCGCATCGTTCATACCTTCCGCTATCGTGAGAATGTGGGCTCAAGTCTGGTCTTGCGAGGCTGGTGCCCAGTGGGATGAAACATATGCTCACAATATCATGTTTGTCGGAGGTGAGTAGGATTTTACCCATATACACAATCTACGGGCGCGAGCTGTCTATATTGTAAACGTACGCTCAGCCTCACGAAGATTCGTGTATAGCTCTTTATTCGCACCTATTGTAAACGTACGCTACGACACAATGTAAGTATTTAATATATATATAACCTCGTTGGTATAATCGGCTCACCTCAGCCTCACGAAGATTCGTGTATAGCTGAGGTATCAAGCCACCCGATCATCTGTTTAAATATGATCGGGATGCCGACTCTGGACGACTATACAGTCCACTTCGGCTGTAGTGAACGGCATAGTCGTCTGGAAACAATATGTCCGTTTTGGTGAGGTATTTGAGAAAGATATCAAAAAAGGAAACATATCTGTTAAGAAAGGGAATTCCCTCCGCCTCTCACATTTCTATCGCGTCTATTCCAACAGTCTAGGTCCTGTGAATCACTGAATACTCTTCCCGTCACCGTTCTTAGGAAAGCTAGTATATCGAAGCCGAAATGACGGCGGGGGAATCGCTCGCTGGACCACCTCTGAAGTTGACAGGACTCTTTGCACGAATGACACAACCTAATAAGCCACTTGGCAGGCGTATGTTGCAGGGATCATCGATGCTACTCTGTTAGTCATTCCCAAGCCTGATCTCTCCCAGGTACTATGATACGACACTGAAGCGTCAAGTGGGCTCATTTTCGCCTAGATTCTAGGGAGGTTCTTTGATACCTGGGGGCCATCGTTGTTTGGGACGTCTCAGGTAGACGAAGTTGACGGGATGGTGTTTCCATAATGTGAGTTCCGAAAATTGAAGTTGGACGTTAACGAATAAGACGACGAACATTTCGTTGAAGCCATCCTATGAAGATGGGAGGATTTCGTATGAGTGTGATTATGACCTGTGAGTGGATTTTGGTTGGATGCCGAAAGACTTCGATGCTGAAATTAGTGTTTGTTAGCTGCGATGATATTTTTGGAGGTCTCATGTCCAATCAACTGGACAGGACAAGAGCTGCCAGGTTTCTCAGCCGCAGGCTGGCAGCAACGCGACCTCTCGCAGGGTCTCCCCAACCAACAGGCTGGTGTTGGGTTCTTCGTTACGACCTTCAACTTGAACATTCCCAGCGACATTGATGCCATGCTGTCTTTCAACTTTGAAGAGACTTTCGGACAACCATATCGCACGTAAGTGTGTGTTTGTTAATGGTTGTATGACGGGCAGGCTTATTGGGAACCCCAGGGTATGTGAGATCCATATATGGGACATGAGTGTGCTGTTGGTTCGTGTGCGAGGCCTCAAGCGAAGTTCCCAGTCCATGAAGGCATCTTGAACTACAATGGATCAAAGTGCGTGCTCAATTTGAACAGCATTACAAAGAGGCTGACTGCTGGACGCCCAGTACGGTGGCAGTGGCGTTGTGGGCGATGACACCCAATGTCCCAATCACGCCTAATTTGCAATTGGTGCTTGATGCTGTGTATGAGGGTGGTGTAGGCAATGTACAGGTGGACAACCCGGCTTGGTCACCACAAGGCAGGCAGTGAACCTGAATGTAGCGGGATATGTACGGACTGGACTTGAACGATGTAGACTCAATATTCGATTCAGGGTAGCAGTATACAATGAAAATCTGGAGGTAGGAGAACATGTCAGCTTCCTGTGTGAAGGTACCAGCCGAGAGGATGGGACGAACCTCCACTGTTTACATGTAAATCTCGTCTGAAGGTCTGCGAGGTTCCGACTCCTCCTGTCTCGCAGCCTTGCGCTTCTCGACTTCATAGCACTCTTGGTGCCAGTTCTGGTACTGAATGTCCTTCGTTTCTGGGTTCTGCACGGGGCCTTTGCAGCCTAGGCAGACGTTGTAAGGGCTGGCTCGACGGGCGGTTCGCGGGAGGATCTGAGTGGGGAGCTCCATCAGAAGGGGAGGGGTGAAGACTGATGAACGACTTCATCAGCTTCCATTACCACGACCATGAATATAACGTGCCTTTGATAACCATGAAGGATGTGTGGTAGTGGTGGTGAACTAGTTCTTCGCAATTATGGATTGTTTGAGACGACTCTATGTCATGTCTCAGTTATATACGCCCAGGAATGAGAAATGACTCGATTTCCTTCCTGTCCCACCCAAAATAACTCGGGCTACATGGTTTCCTGGGCCCATAATGATAGATTCAGAGGCACTTGATGGCAAGTGTTTGTTGCCCTGCCTCACCGAGCGGCGCCGCAAAGAGTCAGGCCACGAGGCTTCTCACTGTAGGATGAACATTGGCATTCCTTTCATATGGTTACAGCCCCAACCACAGGCACACAGGTGAGTTCTTGAATGTGGTTTCTATATGTTTTCTTTCTTTGGTTTTCTCTCCGTAGGTACCTGATTAACAGGTGAGATATTGTCCGCTGACTTTGGTCGTGGACTTCTCATAGTACTATCCTGATATATTGTTTAAGAGACGACCCTATCTAGTGTCTCAGTTGTATACGCCCACTGCCACCCAGGGACGGGGGTTGGCTCGACGATCCTTCTATCCCACCCAAGATAACCCGGGGCGACACTTTTCCCGGAAGCCCATAATTTTGAAGATAAACTCAAGAGACACCTGATGAAAAAATGATGACAAGTGATTGTTGCCCCGCCTCACCAAGCAACACCGCAAGAGTCAGGCCACGAGGCTTCGATCTGCAGGATAAATATAAGGGGCTGTTGATATAGGTGGACTTCTGGATGCATATAACCTCTTTCACAGATAGGATGATGGCTTTTTCTTTTGTGGTTTATGTGTTTTCTTTTTTTAGTTTACGCCACCCGTACTTCGGTTGTAGCCGGTTAACCGGTGAGATAAATATGCCATACTATTTTACTTCGGTCATCGACCAACGCACTGACGTGAGCTTCTCACACTTTTATGACGTTATTCATGCTTCTTGTATTTTCTGTGAGATGGACCCCACTCTTGAAAGGTATTGTTGAGAAGAAATACAATACATAGGTGCGTATCTGCAACATTGACTTTTAGATCCATCCCCCTTCGAGCGGTTCCGCAGGATACTTTTCCGCATGAAAACCGAGCTCCTCGAAAACTCGTTTGACACTTCCCTTACTTTCCTCCTCCTCAACCTTGTGAAGAGCTAGAAAAAAAAACAGTGATTAGGTATCACAATAGACGCCATGACAAGCCACCACAAACCTTCACCCCTCCCTTCCCCCAAACTCTCCTCCAACCCTTCTTCCCCCAATCTCGCAGCAATAAACAACAGTTGAGCATGCAGGTAATCCAACAATTCCGGTGTTTCACACGAAGCAAAGCGCAAACCATAGTCTTCTCTACCCCTCGTTTGATACGCCTCGCCCTCCAC
Organism: Macrolepiota dolichaula; assembly: GCA_003315915.1. NCBI lineage: Eukaryota > Fungi > Basidiomycota > Agaricomycetes > Agaricales > Agaricaceae > Macrolepiota > Macrolepiota dolichaula. Next base: position 20 of record QFDT01002760.1, on the reverse strand, counting down.
TGGAGTTCCAAATACGTCAT
>QFDT01002751.1:0-28668 GCA_003315915.1 Macrolepiota dolichaula | reverse complement strand
ACCTCAGAATCCTCCACAGAACAGCCCAAAGACTTGAGCTTGGCAGCAGCAGACACAACATCCTGGATAAAGACATCAACAGGCTTAGAAATGTCATGTGTGATCCCATAGTAAAGGTGTTGCCTAGCCAGCATCCTATGGCCAATGGTAGACTTCTCAAAGTGACCCTTGAGCTTGGTCCAAGCCTCTGTACCAGAAGTAACCCCCTGAATGAGATACCAGAGCTCAGGTGAAAGCTTGGCAAAGATGAAGGGATACAGAGCATAGTCCAGAGAGTCATCCTTGGTAGTGCCCTCAATGAGTGAGAGAGCACCAGCAGACTAAAAGAAGGCCTGAATAGACTGGGAAAAGAGTGCCCAGTTATTGCCAGAGAGTGTGGGGACAACAGCATGAATGGAAGTGGCAATGGTGGGGATAGACATGATGAGCAGGGTCAGAAGAGTGTGAGAATAGGGTGACAGAGGTGTGAAAAGGACAATAGAAGTGATGAGCTGGCAAGGGAAGTGATGATGTGGCAAGAATAGGTGATGAGCTGGCAGGAACAGTGATGAGCTGGCAGCAAAAAGTGATGATGTGGCAGCACAGAGTGATGATGTGGCAGCTGAGAGTGAGGGGCAGGGTAGTTTACTCAGATAGACTGTCAGAACCGGGGCCCATAACCTGTTGAAAGAAGAGAGGATGACTAGAGAGAAAGCTCAGACACAGACACAGACACAGACACAGACACAGATGGGAGGAAGAAAGATGGAATTGATGGGAGCTGAGACACTCCTTATATACCTAATCCACATGGTCTGTGCACTACTGAGCATGTGACTACCAAACATGTGACTACAGATCATGTGACTACTGAGACTGGTCAGACTTTAACACTAATAATAACTACTCACCTGCAGACAACTATAAGAAGCTAAAGGCTTCAGAAGCGTCCACAGGCAAGTTCTACACTAGCTGAGGTAAGCAGGACATGTGACAACTGATAAGACTGTTAGAAGTTAATCCACGCGGTATTGGTCTTCTCGGGGATCTTGGCCTTCTCGGCGTTATTATCCAATATGTTTTCTTTTATCTTTTCTTTTAGTTTTTATATCGCAAGAAAACTTAATCAAGAACTGTATAGTTGGTCTGTGCGCATGTATGTTTTCCTATATAGTTTGGACTTGACAAGGGTTGATCCCCTTGTCGAGTTGCACCTTATACAACGTCGTTATCCCCGGTCCATACTAGAACCTTCAATACGCTACTGCGGGTGTCGTAATTCAACAAAGACATCACCAAGTCCATATCTAAATTACCAACTCATCTAGTGATCTTCAGGACTGTCAGGAGCAATCCTAACACACCCAGATGCCTACCACACCTGGAAGGAACACATTCTCCTCTATGTCGCCAACACCAAGTCCCTCAGCACTCATGCGCAGAAGATCACTGCCACACTCCTCTATATGGGAGGACAGGCCAACAAATGGAGAAGAGCTTATATTGAGTCCCATAAAGATGCCAATGGAAATTTTGACACACAGCAGACATGGTCTGATTTCATCAAGAAACTCGACCGCTCATTTGTATCCACCCAAAGGCATCTTATTGCCATCGACCAGCTCAGAACAATTCACCAGAATGGTCGACCCGTGGACGAATACATCAATCAATTTAAGAACCTTGCCACCGACGCAAACATCACGGCTGATGACACAAAGATCATCTTCTTCCAGCTCAGATTGGACCCGTATTTCGCACAAAGAGTTATCTCCCAAAACCCAGGCTCCAATATCACAGCTTGGTACAATGCCATGCAAAATGCAGAAGCAATGGCTCTCTTGGAATAAGGCTACTACTCTAACAGAGCTAGAGCAAATCCCCAACCTGTCTACCAGAAGAAGAAACATCGCCCTTTTTCACACAAAGGCCACCATTTCCCAACTTACACGCCAAGTGCGAGCTCTCACACTACCAAAGATCCCTACGCAATGGATGTCAACACACTTCAGCAGACCCTCAACAACATCAGGTTTGACTCACCAAACACCAGATTGGACCCCTTGCAACTGGACTCCTATGCATATGACAAAACCGATGAAGAAACCTCAGACAATGAGGAAGATCCAAACTCTCCGCTCTACACCGCCAATGAAGTTAAATCAGCGCTCCAGGAGCATTTCAATGCCCTACTCCCTCCACGCCTCCAGCAAGCCTACAAGAAACGGCTCTGCTTTAACTGCTTCAGGCCAGGACACACAGCCAAGATGTGTAAGGAACCCAAGACACCCTGAAAACCCTCTTTTCCTCACCAGGCCAGTGCCCAAAATGAGAAAGGAAAGAACCGAAGATTCACCAGTCAAGCCCAACAAATCAACCACATCGTCAACAAACTCACAGAAGACGAAGTCGAAGGTCTATTCAACCTTGCAGACGAATCTCCAAACGAGGAGATCATAAAGGATTTTGCCTAAAGAGGCTAGCATCTGCGTCTAGACCTCAGAATCTGCCCGAATTGGACAATGTACTATATATGGACAAGGATAAGGACATTTCTCACTCTCGCTCTCGCTCCTCTCCCCAAGATTCAGTTAACCAAATGTCTCTTAATCAACAGAACAATATTATCTTCTTGCGAACCACTGTCCACCTACCCAATTCAAAAACCGCAGAACACCTCGCTGTTGAAAATAGAAGCAGGGAGACTCCAGAGGAGTCCTAACAGTCACCAGAAGAGAATAGATTAATAGTGAGTAAGACACTGTAAGAGGATAAGAAGTACAAGAGAGAGAAGTAAGGTTTATATACAGGACAGGAAATTATCTAAGACTTTCCCATCCCACCATCACATGAATGTCACATGTATCATCACCTGACTGGAGTCACCTAACTGGGAGGAGCAACTCTAACACTCGCTCTACTCGATTCCGGAGCCACAGGAATCTATATTGATCACTCTCTCGTAACCCAATGGAATCTCCCCACTACACCCCTGGATCATCTGATCACAATCATTAATGCCGACGGATCAACTAATGATCAAGGGAAAGCCACACATGCCGCAACCCTTAACATAACCATTGATGGAAAGCGCATGCTCCTCAAACCAAAAATAATTGGTTTAGGAGGACCCCAGATTATTTTAGGAATGCCCTGGTTAGCCCACTTCAATCCAGATGTTGATTGGCAAAAATGCACAATGAAATGGAGAAACCCCATCCAAGACAACAGCAGGATCCGCTCCCTTGTCTATTCCATGATGGAACAACCCACCTCTGTCAAGCAAGTCTCCAGAGTACTCAAACTCAAACCCACCTCATTTGAAGAAATCAACTTCAAGGCTAACGCATTGCAGGCTATTGCCCAAGAATATGGAGAGAAGAAAGAAAACAACCCTCGCAAGGTTGTTTCTCCAAAATTCCACCAGTTCCTCAATATATTCGACGAACAATGAGCAACACAATTTCCACCCAGCCAACCCTGGGATCACAAGATAGAACTTACACCCAATGCCGAGATCCGCTCATTCAAACCTTACAAACTGTCCGCCCAAGAAGACATAGAACTTGACAAGTTCATCAAAGAGAACCTCGCCAAAGGCTACATTCGACCATCAAAATCTCTGATGGCCGCCCCCTTCTTCTTTGTTGGAAAGAAGGATGGAAAACTACGCCCGTGCCAAGACTACCGTGATCTTAACAAGTACACCGTCAAGAATGCATACCCCATTCCCATCATTAACTCCCTATTGGACAAGATCAAAGGCTCTAATTGGTTCACTAAATTAGATGTCCACGCTGGATACAATAATATCTGAATCAAGAAAGGAGATGAATGGAAAGCCGCCTTCAAGACCCCTAAAGGACTATTCGAACCCACAGTCATGTTCTTTGGAATGTGCAACTCCCCCGCCACCTTCCAGGCAATAATGGATCACATATTCCGAGATCTCATTGATTGAGGAAAAGTCATTGTCTACATGGACGACATCCTCATCCATGCAGCCACGAAAGAACAACTTGACAAGATCACCAAAGAAGTCCTGAAGATCCTCAAAGAGAATGATCTCTATTTGAAGGCCAAGAAATGCAAATTTGAGAAGCAACGCCTTGAATACCTTGGTGCTATTATTACCCCAACCTCAATCAAGATGGACCATGCCAAACTTGATGGAATCAGAAATTGGCCTGTTCCGACCACAACTTGTGATGTTTGGAAGTTTATTGGCTTTTGCAACTTCTACCGCTGCTTCATCAAGAACTATGCCAAGCACACAGCCCCCCTTAACGCCTTAATGTCTAAAAACGTCAAGTTCCACTGGGAAGCCAAACATCAGCACGCCTTTGAAGACCTCAAGCATTGCTTTATGGAAAAACCTATCCTTGCTATCCCCACCCTGGACTGACCTTTCAAAATCAAAACCAATGCATCTCTATTTGCCTCAGGAGCAGTCCTCTCTCAAAGAGATGAAGATGGTGTCAAACACCCAATTGCATTCTATTCAAAACCATTCTCTAAAACTGAACGCAACTATCATTGCTCCAAACAAGAATGGCTAGCAATCATCTGTGCTCTCAAGGAATGGAGACACCACCTTGAAGGAGCCAGGCACGAATTCATAGTATGGTCCGACCACGAGAACCTCTCAAGATTTAGGGAACCCCAAACCCTGAACTGTTGTCAAGCAAGATGGACTGCTTACATGGAACATTTCAAGCTGAATCTCAAGATCAAACACATCCCTGGAAAGAAGAATGGCCCCGCTGATGCATTATCCTGATGACCGGATCATCATCCTGATGAAAAAGACAATCAAAACGTAACCGTCTTTGATGAATCCCTAATAGTCAATTCAGTGGAGCAGTGTTGTAAGAACTAGACCAAAAGAGGAAGAACTCAGACACTGACACAAGAGACACTGACACTGATGGGGGAAAAGAATGATTATTGGGGGAGTTGGGCCACTCCTTATATACCAAAAGTACATGGTCTGTGCGCCAGGGTGACTGTGACTACAGGGATAGTGTGACTACCTCTATATAGGCAATATACCAGTCACAAAAGTTAACAAGCAGATCTCCATTCTCAATCAGCAAGATCTCAATGATGTCAAGAACAATAGGGAAATGATCGATCCAAAATTAGACAACACCCCAGACAATCCTATTCCCCACAGCACCGGGAGGATACTCATCCCCAACATCACTCCCCTGAAACGTTGCCTCCTACAACGGATACATGACGCTCCAACCGCCGGCCACCCTGGAATTGCTGAAACACTCCGCAAACTCCAGCAGTTTGTCTATTGGCCAGGAATCAAAGATTATGTACAGCACTACATCACTGGATGCCCAAAATGTCAACAGTTCAAGATTAACCATTGCCCCACTAAACCGCCCCTGCAACCTATCCCTGGACCCAAGTCAACACAATCCTTTGCCCAGATCTTGATGGACCTCATTACCAACCTCCCCCCGTCCAACAACTTCGATTCTATTTTGTCCATAGTAGACCATGGACTTACAAAGGGGATAATTCTATTGCCTTGCTCGAAAACCACCACAGCCAAAGACATAGCCTCAATTCTGATGGACAAGCTGTTCTCGAAATATGGAATTCCCGATAAGGTCATCTCAGACAGAGACCCTCGCTTTGCCGCCAAGTCTATGCAAGAACTATACAAGCTCCTTGACATTGAGCCAGCATTCTCTACTGCATACCACCCTCAAACAGACAGCACAATGGAACGATTCAACCAGGAGATCGAAGCCTATCTCGCCATCTATTGTTCATCCAACCCTCACAAATGGAGCCAGAACCTCCCATTGGTCGAATTCACCCACAACAACCAAATACATTCTGGAAGAAAAGAAACCCCATTTGAACTTCTCTACGGACACACTCCCAAGACCTTCCCATTGACCATCGATGCCACCAACGCCCCAGCAGTCAAAAATAGGATGAAATAATTAACTGAAACAAGGACAAAGGCTCTGGAAGCCCATAACCATGTGCAAGCAATCATAATGACTCGCATAGCCCACAGATCCTTACCCCAGATCAACAAAGGGGATAAGGTTTGGTTAGAGAACCGGAACCTACCAATCAACTACCTGTCCAAGAAAATGGCCCAAAAGCGAGAAGGACCCTTCATTGTTATCAAGAAAATTTCTCCTGTGGTCTATCAACTCCAACTTCTGAAGACATGGAAGATCCATGACAAGTTCCATGCATCTCTCCTCACCCCAGCAACCAAGAACACCATTTATGGACCACACCACACTACCCCTCCACTGGTCCTAATTTGCCAAGAAGAGGAATATGAAGTCAAATCAATTATCCAACATCGGAAACGCCGCAACAGCCTTGAGTTCCTAATCAAGTGGAAAGGCTACCCAACTTCCAAGAACACATGGGAGCCCATCTCCAACTTAGGGAACACAAAGAAGACCCTCAACGCATATAAACGTTGCCATTGCCTCTAGACACATGCATGTCTTCTGTCCCCACATCTCCCTCATGTTCTACCTTGCCCTCTACCTCTGTCACACTTACCAACAATGCCCAAAGTCCGCAGAACCCGTCAAACCAGACAACCCAGAGCCCCAACACCCCATCCTCAGGCAACAGTTCTAGCCCTGCCACCACAGCATCCTCCCAGATTAATGCCCTCCAATCCAGCAAGCCCTTATCTCCCCCTCCTAGTTTGGAAGCCAAACACAACCGTATCCTTCTCCAACTTCTCAAAAGGATCCAATGATATTCGCCCGAACAGAACCCTGCTCTACAAGGGAATAGTGAAATACTTACCATACTCCACTCGTACAGGGTATCGCTTGCTAGCAGCATTACTAGCCACCAACTTCTCCTCCGCCTGGACCACAACGTTGGCAGATTTATCAATGACTTTATTCCTGATAACCTCCCCAGAGAAGTACTTACAGAAATATCCAAACTCCACCAAATCTGGAATTCACAGAGAGCTTGAGGTCCTATGGACACTCACTCATCATGCCGAGGTCGCCCTCTACCAAATCATATGTTTCCCCGAAACCCACCTCGAGGACGTTCCAGACCTCCACAGCATGGTCAATCAAATCCGACCATGCATTCCATTCCTAGATTCATTCCAAATGATGGTAGCATACCTCCCCATCGCCAAAGCCAATGCCCTCCACCAACTCCTAGCCCTGGGCAACTCATGACCCCTTCCCACCACCGCTCTTGGCCTCGTCGAAGCAACCAGATGGACCATTGACAAATGGATGATCGCTCTTGAAGCATACAAGGACAACAACATCATAACCAGAATCACCAATCAGACCCTGCTCTCTTTCATAATCAACAGACGAGACTTCCCCAACCACCTCGCCACATTGTCCCAAACAGTGCTGGCTTCTCCCTGCCACGTTCTCCCCATTACGATCCAAGACATCGAGTCCGTGTTACGCCCGAATATTACCGCCCTCCAGGCCACGCAGAACTCCAACAAGAACCCTCCCCGTTTACGAACCTCCAGCAAATGGTCAGCACCCTCCTCGAATGTGTCCAACAACTCCGACAAGGAGAACAGGCCTCCATCTCCATTGGCCTGCCCTCTACACGCTCCCGCCCCCAGCGCACCCATTCCCTGGCAGCTCCTCTCTCTGAAGTTGGAGACAACAAGCCCTTCTCCGATGTTGGAAGTGGACGATCAGACTAGAAATAATAGCGAGTTGGAACTCGCAGTTTACGAAGGGGATAATGTTATGGTCTTGACGACAAACCCCCTGCATTGGTTATACAAGTGGCGCCTCGAACTCCTTGACATTCCGGACTATAAAGAAGTACCGGGCCGATCTACCTCTCCACACAGAACCCCTCCGCCTCCTTGGTACGAGTCCCAGTACCTCAACCACCACCTTTGCCAAGTATGGAATAATTCACCCTTTATCCATATCTACCGGCACGGACTCTACAAGACTACAATCGCTCAGCTTGCACTCACCGGAGCTGACAATTATGGATGGAGGCAGATCGTCAGAGATACATCCTTCACCCACCTGTACCTGATGGGCTGACCCTACGACCTTCGCCAGACCGACTCCCCTGTCGATCTCTCTATCAGCCACTTCTCCACAACATCATCGCCTTTGGATCAAGAGAACTCCAATAGTATGGATTCTGTAGATCCGTCGTCTTCCATTTCACAACGAGCTTCCATTCCTGGAATGCCATCTTGTTCCGATGTTCTTTCCGATCCCGTCAGTAGCGTTTCATCTTAGTAAGCAATGGACGAAATAGTAAAAGCAGAAGTATCTCAAAGTGTATAAATAATGGACTATTCTGTAGTTGAAGCTTCAGCTTCAACCTTTTGTTTGTCTCCCTCTCTACTCTTGTCCTCTATCTCCCTCTCTCGAATATAACTCCATTGTTGTATTCCCTCAAGTGAACTTAGCATTCTTCTGTCTGTCAACAGCAGAAGATATCAGTCTCTGTTCAGTACTCCAGGACAACTAGTGTTGTCAGCCGAAGGTGATCGTTGAAGTGATCCTTCAGTGTTGACTAGCCTAGTGGCCATCCTCGTGGTGCCCTCTAGGTGAACCATAACAACATCTCTCTGATCAATGCTCCTGCGTTCATTCATGCTTCCCATCTTGCTGGATCAGTAAATTTCTGCCTCTCTGCTAGCTCTCTCTCTACTTTGGCCAGTTCTGCAAAAGTGACCAACAAGACAATCAACTTGTTGACTGTCCCCAAAGAATATCACAAGTACGCCAATGTTTTCAGTAAAACACGTGCTGACAGTCTTGCTCCCCATCAATCCTATGACCTCAAAATTAACCTCGACAAGGGGACCAAACCTCCTGTTGGTTCTATCTACTCACTGTTGCAGGTGGAACTCCAAGCTCTCAGGGAGTTCATCAATGAGCATCTGTCTATTGGTTTTATTCGACCCTTCAACTCCCCTCATGGTGCTTCCGTTTTTTTCGTCAAGAAGAAGGATGGCTCTCTTTGACTCTGCATTGACTTCTGTGGTCTCAATTGTATCATGAAGAAAGACTGCTATCCCCTTCCCCTGATCTCCGACCTTCTCGACTCTCCCCAAAAGGCCCAACTGTATACCAAGATCAACCTCCAACACACCTATCATCTTGTCCAAATTGCTGAAGGAGATGAATGAAAGATCGCTTTCCACACCTGCTATGGCTCCTTTGAATGGATGGTCATGCCCTTTGGTCTTACCAATGCCCCTGCGTCATTCCAGCAATTCATGAACAACATCTTCAAGGATCTCTTAGATGTCTGCATCACGGTATACCTCAACAACATACTCATTTACTCCAACGACCTCAACTCCCACTGAAAGCAAGTTCAAGAAGTACTCTGTCATCTGTGTAAACATGGGCTTTATGCCTGTGCCGATAAGTGTGAGTTTCACTCTGATTCGGTCAAGTATCTGGGCTACGTCCTTTTTCCAGAAGGTCTCCGCATGGCTGACGACAAAATCCAGATCATTCAGGATTGGCCTGAGCCAAAGAAAGTGAAGGATATTCAGTCCTTCTTAGGTTTTGCAAACTTCTACCGACAATTCATCTACGACTACTCCGACATCGTTGTCCCACTCACCCAACTCACCTAAAAATCGATGGAGTGGAACTTCACCAACAAATGTTGCAAATCATTCAATAACCTCAAGAAGGCCTTCACCACCGCACCTTGCCTCACCCATTGGGTCCCTGATGCTCAAATCATTGTTGAAACCGACGCCTCTGACTATGCTCTTGCCGGCATCCTTTCCATTGTAGCTGAGGACGGCCAGGTCCACCCCATAGCATTCCACTCCCACATCTTTAACACTGCCAAATTGAACTACAACACTCACAACAAGGAACTCCTTGTCATCTTTGAAGTGTTCCGCATCTGGCGACATTACCTCGAAGGAGCTCCTCTCCCGATCAATGTCGTGACCGACCACAAGAACTTGGAGTATTTCACTACTACCAAGATTCTCACTTGCCGACAGGTGCACTGGTCGGAGTTTCTCTCCCAGTTTAACCTTGTCATTCGATTCCGTCCCGGCCGACTCAGGACAAAGCCTGATGCTCTCACTAGACAATGGGATGTCTACCCTAAAGGGGGGAATAATGGCTACGCTTTGGTTAACCCTCACAATTTCCAACCTGTCTTCACTAATGAGCAACTTGCAGCTTCTGTTTGAGCTACATACCTCCATGCCCCTACCCTCTGCGCAGCCACCATCATTGACCTTGAAAAGCTGCATTCCAACATTCTTGCTGGTCTGTTGTCCGACCTGACAGCAGCAACTCACCTCACTAAGCCTGAGGGCCAATGGTCAACCAACACTGCTGGTTTCCCCCGACTAGATGACCGCATCTACGTCCCCAACACCAACAATCTCCGACTTTGTGTCCTCCAGTACAAACACAATCACATCCTTGCTGGCCATTTTGGCCAGAACAAGACATTAGAACTGGTCTGACGAGAATACACCTGGCCTGACCTTTGGACCATGGTGAAGGACTTCTGTAAGTCATGTGTTATCTGTATGTGATCTAAGTTGCAGCACCACAGACCATATGGTACCCTCAAGCAGTTCCCCATCCCTGAACAACCCTGGAACTCTATCTCTCTCAACTTCATTGAAAAGCTTCTGAAATCATCTCCTTCAACACCATCCTGGTCATTGTCAACCGACTCTCGAAACAAGCAATCTTCATTCCCACTTTTGACACCATCACCTCAGCCAACCTCGCCCGACTCTTTATCATTCATGTATTCTCAAAGCACGGTGTTCCATCCCATGTCACCTCCGACCGCGGTTCCAAATTTGTCTCTCATTTCTTCCGTTCCCTTGGAGAGACACTCAACATGCGACTGCACTTCACCTCCGGTTATCACCCTGAAGGCGACAGACAGACAGAATGTACGAACCAAACGCTGGAGCAATACCTTTGAGTCTACTGCAACTACCAGCAAGACAACTGGTCTGAGCTGTTACCACTAGCTGAGTTTGCCTACAACAACGCTCCTAGTGCTACTACTGGTGTCTCTCCATTCTTTGCTAATAAGGGTTACCATCCTAGCCTTATGGTCCACCCCAAACAAGACGTCGCCTCCAAAAGCGCCCAACAATTCACTATCAACCTTGACGAGCTCCACACAATGCTCAAGTTGGAGATTGCCTCAGCCCAAGTTTGCTACAAGCGATTGGCCGACAGTCAAAGATTGCCAGCCCCCAACTTCCAGATTGGACAGAAAGTCTTTGTGAAGGCTCAGTTCTTCCAAACTACTCAACCGTCCAAGAAGCTATCAGAGAAGTACCTTGGTCCTTATGAGATTATTGCTCAACCAGGTTCACATTTGTTCACACTCCAACTCCCCAACTCTATGCGTGCAGTTCACCCCGTGTTCCATGTCTCCATGCTTGAGCCATCCCTTCCAAACCCGTTCCCTGACCGCTCCAAATCGCCCCCACATCCAGTCAAAATTGATGGTGAACCGGAGTATGAGATTGCCCAAATTATCGACTCCAAGATCAACCGACATTGGTGCTGTTCACTTCTCTACAAGGTCATCTGTTATGGTTCAGCGGGCTCCTAGACCTAAGTTAGGAGGCGCCTAGCTAATTAAGGACCAAGATCCTTAATCAGCCTGCTAATAGGTGAATTGGCGAAGTGATGATACCAAAGTATAGCCAGCAACCAATAGCGTTGAAGCATCGCAGCTATGGGTCTGTTAACTTCAGAGGATTAGAAGTTAAGGTTGACCAATCTTGGATTAGACGGGTAACAGTTAAGTTACAACAGAAGAGAATCAAAAACTTAAGGTTTTTGATCCTGTAGTCTATGCCTATTTATGCAAGTCCAAGGTCGTTGTGTACTACTGTATCTACGAGTCATAAATGTCTGTTCAAGTCATCAATTGAGAGAGAGAAACTACTAGTACACTACAGAGTGTTCAATGAGTCAGTCTGTATCTAAGATCATAGTCCATGGTCTACTATAACGTTCTATCTACTCCGAGTCATCATTCTCTGAGACAGTAGAACATTCGGACAAGGTGGGGAAGCCCGTGGAAGACTCCTGAGGCGTAGGCACTGCGGATGAGGACAAGGAGGCCGAGGAGGACGAGGATAAGGACGAGAGATTGTATGGGACGATCTCCGAGGACATCTTCTGGTAATAGAAGGCAATAGCACGGAGTGGTACATCTTTTGAGGAATCAGAAGAAGCATCAGACACATTGTTGAACAGCCAAGGCTGCAACAGATAGTGGTGCCTGTATTCTCCTGACTCGATGAGCGCAGCAAAAACTCCAGAAAGTTCCTGCTCGTCATAGAACATGTAAGGATGTTGCCAGGTGGTACAATTATCTGTGACCAGATAGGGGTGCCATCCATTCTCAATGGCTGCCATCCAGCATATTGGATATGTGCTAAGGACTTTGCCGTCTCCGATTATGTGGTGGTAGGGAGCTGCATGCATAGCTCGTTGTAGCACTGCATTAAGCTTGTCACAGTCGTAGACAGGGGGAAGAGGCGTGAGCCTGTAATTGGAGGTGTGCCCAGAGATAACTCTGAGAAGGTTCTGGCCCTCAGGAACTAGGACGTGAGTCCTTGGGTCCATAACACATCTGGTTGGGTTATGAAGATACTGATAAAGAATCTTCGTGCCTGGCCTTGGGCCTGCGGTATCGGATACATGCCCGACCCATCTCCAGGCATTGACGACACTCCCTCCCTGGGCCGCCCTTGAAGTCCCTCTGGGAGACAGGGGGCCCAGTGATCTCCCCTTCGGCGTCAGCTTCCGGCTCGCTGATGATTTGTACTTTGTTGTCGTCAGTCAACAGCGCCTGACAGATCTATTTTAGTGGCCTTGAGGCCGACGTTGACCGGTTCAAGGGCCCTGCCCTCGCTTCCTCCCATCTCTGTCACTTGTGACTCCGCTCCTCCTCAGCAGCGACCTGTGCCACTCGTTTCCTTGCTGCCGCCTCCACCAATCTCTGCTCCCGCACCCTCTTCTTCTCCTCCTCCCACCTTTGCCGCTCCGCCTCCCGTCACTTCTCCTCCTCCTCTCACCTTTGCTCTTCTTCTTCCTCCTTCTCCACCTGTGCCAAGGCCTCGGCCTCCTCCTCCTCAGCCCTCCGCCTTTCTACCGCCTCGCGTTCTTCCCTCTCCCTATGCTGGTGAGCCAGCCAGTCCTTCCAGTCGGCAACTGACTCTCCCATTCGGCACTTGGTATCCTTGGCCATGTATTCTTGATTGCGGTTGATAGGCACTGGGGGTTGATGGTAAGGGTTGATGAAGAAGTTAGAAGCAAAAATTTTCACATCATTATTTTTTGAGCAGAGTTTGAAATTGCTGATCTTCCCACGGTCTCGTAGGACTTCGACCTTAAGGGGGGAATACTGTCATGACCCAATCCGACCAACACCACCGACCGACACTACCCGACCGACACTGCCCCAATCACAACTATACCTGGCGACCCCTTCACCATTCTCCAACATCGGCCGACTTCGACCATTGCCATACCAGTTACCTTTGGGTAACTGGCTGCTAACCCACGGTTGCTTGGCGACCAACGCATTGTGGGGCAATCCACCGACTGTCAACCGACTCATTCCTGTTCTTGTATGTCTCAGTTCCATCCGTAGTTTCTCCGTCTATTTCATATCTCTTCATTCTGTTATTTTCCGTTGGATACTTGCTCGTCCTATTGTGTGCGCGTTCCTAGCTCCTGTGCCTGCTCCTCATTGTGTGCCCTTGTATCCACGTCATCCCTTTTCCCCTATTTGTCTCCATTACTCTGTTCTCTGTTTCCCTCAAGTATATAAAGCCTTGTACTCTGTCATGTATTCCCTTAGTCTGAATATCAACTTAGCTTCGCACTCGTAACTCTGCCCCCTTTTTCCCTAAGTCACTTCAGTGCACTCTCTCTCTGTTCTGCCTGAAATCTGGACCACAACAGTAGGGACGGTGCAACACACACATTGAAGCCAAGGTCCTATTCTGCCGACGTCTGACCAACCCAATCGGCCAACAGTCTGCCCTAGTCTGTCCTCAAGCTTAACACCAAGCACCTGTGATGGTGCTTATGCTGTCACATGATGTGACATGTGACAAGAGCATGACTAGCACTAATGCTGCTTTATCAACACTATTGCCTCCTATTACCAGAAGATGTCCTTGGAGATTGTTCCTTACAATCTCTCGTCCTCATCCTTGTCCTTCTTGTCCTTCTTGTCCTCATCCTTGTCCTCCTTGTCCTCCTCAGCCTCCTTGTCTTCATCTGCAGCGCCTACACTTCAGGAGTCCTCCACAGATTTCTTCACCTCGTCCAAATGTTCTACTATCTCAGGTAATAATGACTCAGAGTAGATAGAATATTATAGTAGATCATGGACTACAATTTAGATACAGACTGACTCATTGGACGCTCTGTAGTGTACTAGTAGTTTCTTTTCCTCAATCAATAACTCAGACAGACACTTATGACTTGTATATACAGTAGTACACAAATAGCTTTTGGACTTGTATAAATAGGTGTAGATTACAGGATCAAAAACTTCAAGTTTTTGATTCTCTTCTGTTGTAACTTAACTGTTACCTGTCTAATTCAAGATTGGTCAATCTTAACTTCTAACCCTCTGAAGTTAAGGACTCATAACTGCAACAATTCAACATTATCAGTTGCTTACTATACTTTGGTATTGTAACTTTGTCAATTCACCTATTAGCAGGCTGGTTAAGGATTTTGATCCTTAATTAGCTAGGCACCTCCTAACTTAGGTCTAGGAGCCTGCTAAACCATAACAGTAGTGGCATGGTGGGAGCTGGTAATAGAAGAGTTTGTTGACAATGCATTGGACATGAGAGCAATTGTAGAGGTTGAGATTGTTGGTCATTCTAGTGGATGGGTTTGATTCTTATATATTCTTCAGGTAGGAATTTCCATTGTTTATCAAATGAAGATAGGTTGTGATTCCACCAATATAAATTTAGAATTGTCAGTGTGTTTCCTGTTGTTACAGCCAAAACAATTTCAATTGTAAATTCATTGCAGGAGCTAGAAATATTACTAGTTATGATGCTAGTAACCTTAAGAAACCCTCACTAGAAAAAATATAGTCCCTAGCTATGATATTCACTAGAGATTGGTCATTAGTACCTTTTACCAGAAAAGTATACAATATTGAGGAATAATACTATTAGCTTTGGATGAACATACCCCTAGCTACAGGTCTATCTGTTATGGTTTACCTAGAGGGCACTGCGAGGATGGCCGCTAGGCTAGTCAACACTGAAGGATCACTTCAACGATCACCTTTGGCTGACAACACTAGTTGTCCTGGAGTACTGAACAGAGACTGATATCTTCTGCTGTTAACAGACAGGAGAATGCTAAGTTTACTCAAGAGAATGCAACGATAAAGTTGTATTCAAGAGAGAGAGAGAGATAGGACAAGCGTAGAAAGGAGGGAGGTAAACAAGAGGTTGAAGCTGAAGCTTCAACTACAGAATAGTCTGTTATTTATACAATTTGAGATACTTCTGTCTTTACTATTTTGTCCATTGCTAACTAGGAAGAGACACTGCTAACAGGATTGGAAGGGACGTTGGAACAAGATGGCGTTCCAGGAATGGAAGCTTGTTGTGAAATGGAAGACAATGGATCTACAGAATCTGTACCATCAGAGTTCTCTTGATCCGAAGGCAATGATGAGGTGGAGAAGTGACTGATACTAAGATTGACAGGGGAGTTGGTCCAGTGGAGATTGTAGGGTCAGCCCATCAGGTACGGGTGAGTGAAGGATGTATCTCCAACAATCTGCTTCCATCTGTAGTTGTTGGATCCGGTGAGTGCGGGCTGAGCAATAGTCGTCTCGTAAAGTCCGTGCCGATAGATATGGATGAATGGGGAATTATCCCATACCTGGCAAAGGTGGTGGTTGAGGTACTGGGACTCATACCAAGGAGGTGGAGGGGTTCCATGTGGAGAAATAGATCGGCCCGGTACTTTTTCATAGTCTGGAATGTCAAGTAGTTTGAGGTGCCACTTGTATAACCAGTGTAGGGGGTTCATTGTCGAGACCATAACACTATCTAATGAGTGGAGCCTCACTAGCTTATTCAAGTGTCTTGCTATGACTATCTATAGTGCCCTGGATCAGTAGATCAACAGATCACAAGGCAAATGGGCTCTGAGGTTTAGCAAATGTGACTCTATTCACCCAAAATGGCTAGCAACATTAGTCTATTTAGAATCTTACACCTCATCAAGGCTAGTTTGCAATATAATACTCTAGCTACAGCTTAGCCCTAGCATTTAGTCAGTGCACAGTCACACTAGTTAACTCCCCAGAATCAAACCAAGACACATATTGGAAGGACCAGCTAGCAAAAAAATACCTTGCAAGTATTCAAGTTCACAAGAGGCCTACCAAGCCTCTTTGAGTACCAATAGAAAGCCAGCAGCTAGCTAGTGGATAGTAAGTAGCTAGTGTCTGATCAAAAGAAAAGAAATAATAACTATGCAGACTGATGTCATATGCTACCAATCCTAGCTACTGATGGAAGTAGCTAGGTACCATAGCTCACAAAAGCACCATCCATATGGACACACATCAGGAATAACTAAATAGGCTTCCAATTGGCTTAGCAAACTCTTAGCCTAGGTTATAGGGTAGCTAGTGGAGGTCCAACAGTCCAATAATCTGATATTTTACTGTGTTGTTATTTGTAATTATTTGTAATCTAGTTAGCCTCACAATGTATAAATACCCCTCACTAGCAAGTGCTGTGAGAATTTTGCCAGAGCTCTTGTCCAGCAGTGCATGTTAATCCTATACTGCACATTACAAGGCTAGCTAGATTTCCCAATGGGCCCAACACTTCTGACTCTCAACCTAAGAGTCTTGCTGTAGTTGAATGGAACAGCAAATATGTTGAATTACGACCGCGCGTCTGTAAGTTTTGAATGACCAGGGACCAAGGTGATGTATAAGGTGCAACTCGACAAGGGGATCAACCCTTGTCAAGTCCAAACTATATAGGATATACAACGGTGCACAGACCAACTGTACAGTTACTGATAAGGTTTTCCCACGATATAAAAACTAAAAGAAAACAAAATAGAAAAGATATTGAATAATGCGCCGAAATGGCCGAGATTCCCGATATGCCCAAAACCGAACGGATTATCTCTTAACAAAATATAGGATGGAAAAAGCAATAAGTCTACCAGACTTAAGGTCACAGCCAAGATAATGTCAAGTATCTTAGACAATGTTTGAAGATGGAGGGAAAACACCAGGTGGTCCTTGCCTTGTTAGGGCTCAAAGGACTCAACACTAGCAACACAAGAGAGGAAAGAAGATAATGCTGTCTTGTCACAACCCAATCCAACCAACACTGCCTGACTGATACTGCCCCAATTATGACTATACCTGGCAACCCTTTTATCTCTACCCCAACATTGGCCAACTTCAACTATTGCTGTACCAGTTATCTTTGGGTAACTGGCTGCTAACCCATGGTTGCTTGGCAATCAATGCATTGTGGGGCAATCCATTGACTGTCAATCAACCCATTCCATGTTTCATGTATGTTTCAGTTTCTGCCTGCAGTTTCTCCATCTATTTTATATCCCTTCATTCTGTTATTTTCTGTTGGATACTTGTTTGTCCTATTACATACATGTTCCTAGCTCCTGTACTTGCTCCATGTTGCATGCCTTTGTATCCACATTATCCCTTTTCTCCCATTTGTCTTTATTATTCTGTTCCTCTGTTCCCCTCAAGTATACAAAGCCTAGTACTCTGTCATGTATCTCTTTAGTCTGAATATCAACTTAGTTTCTCCCTTGTAACTCTGCCCCAACTCCTAAAGTTGCTTTGGTGTCCCTTTCCCTCCATTTTGTCTGAAATCTGAACCACAACAGTAGGGATAGTGCAACACACACATTGAAGCCAAGATCCTATTCTGCCAACATTTGACTGGCCCAATCAGCCAACAGTCTGCCCTAGTCTGTCCTTGAGCTTAACATGTCTAGTAGCAACAATGCTAAGATTTGAATGGAGAAACTATCTAGTACATCTTGCATATTTATTATGTATCTATGAGTAATGTAAAGATAGTAATAATACTGAAGGGGAATATGGAGGTCCTTGACTAAACATAGGTATAAAGAGAAGCAGAGATCTGTAACTAATCATAGAAACAGGCAAAGAGACCTGTAGAATAGAACAGAGGAAGGAAAAGCAGGAGTCTGTGCTCCTGAGAGTCTGTAAGCTCTAAACTTAGGGATAACTTCTTCTATTGGTAATGAAAGTCTATCTACTCCCATTTAAACTTTCTATTTTTGTTATGCATTTCCCAATCTTTCTATTGGGCATCAACTACCATTGTGTCTGTGAGGATATCAAAAGAATTAAAAATAATGTTCATAACATTGTCCTCTTTGTATGACTTGATGTCCTTATCAAGATTAATTGTCAAGGCAGCTGGGGCTTCTGGTAATGTTGTACCAGGCAATATCATTGTAGAAGTCATTGTATTTAAGCCCATAAACATCTTGTGAGTTGTCAATAGGGATAGTGGTGTTGCTGTTGAGGTTGTACAGATGGGTGGAAGTGAGGTTGGCAAGTTTTGTTGTAAGTTTCTTCTTATGTCACACTGTTATGGTTCAGCGGGCTCCTAGACCTAAGTTAGGAGGCGCCTAGCTAATTAAGGACCAAAATCCTTAACCAGCCTGTTAATAGGTGAATTGGCAAAGTTATGATACCAATGTATAGTAAGCAACAGATAACATTGAAGTGTTAATGTGCTAGTTAGGTAGTATAAGTGAAATTAATATATAAATTACTAATGTCATACTAGATCACTAAGATCACCAATACTAACTAATAGTGTGCTCACAAACAAGTAGTGAAGAGGAGATAATCAGATAAAGAGAGAGGGGTTGAAAGGGATGATAGCTAGCGAGATAGTCTCACTAATGGGTTTTGGCTAGCTAGCAAGTAAGTGCTTGCTAATGGAGTGGTCACTAGATGACAACAGACAAAGGTTGTTTATTGGAGAATAGTATTGAATCCTAAATGATGGCTACGTCATTACAGATTATCACAAATCCTAATGCTTACCTAAGCTCAAGATAAAGGCAGGAGAACAGCAGTGTTTAATAATAACAATTCCTTTCTGATCTCCTGTTAAGACTCGAACACCGGACGTCGGAGTGGACGTCGGAGACGGAGCGGAGGGGGCAAGACCTTGGCTTCAACTTATGTGTTGCGCCCCTCTCGGTATCGCGATGGTCTCACTTGGGAACCAAGGACGGAGAACGCCCGAAGGCGGAGGGTCGTCCGAAGACGGAGGGAGGAAAGACGGAGATAGAGAAAGACGGAGAGTGTCTGAAGACGGAGGCGAACAGACGGAGGGTTCGGACACAAGTTAGGAGAGGAAATCTAAGTTGATTATCAGACTGGAGAATACAAACGTAGTAGACTAGGTTTATATACTGCAACGGATAAGAGAGTAGTACTAATCATAAGGTCTACTAATGACGTACTACATAGGATAGTGAACAAAGGAACATATAGAGACAAAGGAAGACAAAGGAGGACAAAGGAAGACAAAGGAATAAGAAGTTGTAGCAATCATGTGGACGCGGAGCGAATGAGTAAGCTACGGAGGAAACTCAGAGGGATGGAGGAGATGCGAGGATCAGATAAAAGATAAGACAGAATAGGAAGGTCCGGGAACTAAGAGAAAACCGAATAGCCGAGGTCGCCGGAGGAACGGCGACCAAGATGCCCGAGCAACCGAGAGGAGGGAAGTCCGAGGGGATAAGGACACAGGAGAGCGGAGAGGTGATATCGGACCGACGGAGTGCTGTGGCTGAATGGTGGCGTAGGAGCCGAGATCCTGTTGCTATGGGGAAAGCTTAACGGACAGCGGAGGACGTCCGGAAGATCTTCGGACAGGTTCCTAACATCTCCAATAACCTTGTAGATAAGTTGTTAAAAGAAACTTGTCCAATACATTTACAAGCTCCTTTAAGTTTCCTCCAGTCACTGTTTTTAAACCTGTGACCAATCTCTTCTATATCCCTTTCAATAACCTGCAACCAATTGAACCACTCCCAGAGTGGATCATTCTGAACCTCTTCTGCCAATTTCTTTAGCAGAAGAGTAAGGTCTTGAACTCTCTGTTCCAAGGCCTTGAATACAGGCTCTAAGTGATCCAAGATAGGCTGAATGAGCTTGTGGAACTCCTGGATGCACAAAAGATACTTGGTCTTGTGAATACAAAGGTTGGTAGGGATAGGTGAAGGTGGAGTATAAGAAGTGTATTCTCTGGGCTCCAAGTTGACACAAGGAGACACAAGGGAGAGGATGGACACTACATCCTCAAGGGTAAGTTGTTCAATAAGGGGTTTTGGAGTAAGGCGTGCAAGTAAAGACATTTTGTGGTTATGTTTATCAAACTCTTTATACTTCTCTGCATACTCTTCTGGCAACAGAATATGTGAGATGAGAGAAAGAGGTGGAGGTAGACAAACAGTCTTCCTAGTCTTTTCTGCATCCTTGAATTTGTCTTTGGTTTCATGAGAAATGGTGATATGTTTAGTCATACCAGTCATCTCTTCAAAGGCAATGACAGAATGTTTGGAGGCTTTAGGCATGATGGTGGGCTAGCAAGTGGTGTGAGTACAACATCCCTATTACAGCAGATGAGGTACAAATGAAAAAAGTGGGTCTTGATGTGTATCTTGATGGGTAGAGTCAACAACATATCCAGTTTCTCACACTGGCTTACGGAGGAGGAGTATCAGATCTCAGATGGGCTTCCACACCCACTGCAAAGGTTTGTATTACACAAAACCTAAGTAGCTACTGACAAGACTCAACCGTCAGCAACATAAATGCCTCATGGTTTTGTCAAGTCAGTTTCCAGTAACTGGAATAAGCTGACACCCCTTACGCCTAGGGTCCAGCATGAGGATTGGGTAAAGACACCATAAAAGGTAGTCCCCATGACATCATAGCCACCATGAGTTGTGCCTGACACAGTTGCCAAAAATATGGACCAACAGTGGCAAGAATAGCACACAAGGACCTATTGCAGGACACTGCCAAAACTTGGACACATAAGTGACCAAAAAAAGACAAGCAGAGTCACAGCAGCAAGCAGTGCCAAACAGCAACACATAGAGCATAGCCACAGGCCTTCTCCATAAGTCAATAGCCCTTTTCAGCAGCTATGACTGAGCCCCCATGTACCCAAACAAGAATACACATCTGAAAACAACCCAGATGTGGATGCACAGCAACCACATACAAAAGAAGCAGACTTAACAAAATATCACAAATCCTGATGCTTACCTAAGCTCAAGATAAAGACAGGAGAACAGCAGTTTTAGATAAGCAGGTGAAAGATGAGATGAGATCAAGAGATCAAATAGAAGGTAGGATATGACAGGCTGAGCTGTAGACAAGTTGTTAAGTCTGGATCCTACAGACACCAGATAGCTAGTTTATATACACAGAGGGCTAGGACCTGGGACACTACCAGATAACCCCAGAAACTCTAGTCCTTACTAATTACATGGAGAAACTAATATCTCCTAGCCAATGGCATAAAACCCTTACTGATTGTTAACAATGACACTATATAACAACATAGATAAAGATCTTATCTTACTGATTGTTCCAGAACCCTCTAGAACAACAAGGAGTGATAAACTACAGATGGCACAGATAATCAACACATGATATAGATAATAATGATCGGTGTGTAGCTCGTGAACGGATGCACGCCCCGCGACGTCCTGGATATTGTCAGAATGCAACAGACAAGGGCTTTCCAACGGTACTAAGCACGAGGTAAACGGCCCAGTATTTGGCGAGATACAATGTAAACAATGTATTCTGCCAAATCTGTGACAATTAGCTAGGCGCCTCCTAACTTAGGTCTAGGAGCCCACTGAACCATAACAACACCACAAACCAGGAAAAACTATACAAGCTGAAGATTTTCTGTCCAGAAGACCAGATCATGAAAAGGGGGTAAACTTTAATAATGAGAACTAAATCCTCTTAAAGCCTGAATTTTTTGCTATTCATGCTATCAAAGCTATTTATGAATTACTCATAAATAATGACAAAATCCCAAGAGAGGTCAAGCAAGCATTACTTTCTGACAGTGTTACCAGAGACTACAAGTCTCTTTTACAGTCAGGTCCTTGTGAATTTGGAAAGTCACTACAGGACTGGAACTATAAAAATGGATTACTATTCTACAAAGGGAAAGTCTATATTCCTAAAAGCACAGATAAACATTTGAGATGCAAAATTGTCCAAGCACATCATGATTTTCTATCAGCAGGACATCTAGGTAGATGGAAAACCTGTGAGTTGGTTTCCAGAAACTATTGGTGGCCTAGTATGTCTATCTTTGTCAAGAACTATGTCAAAGGCTGTAACATGTGTCAGCAGATGAAAAATTGCCCACAATAGCCCTTTGGACCTTGGGAGATTATCTCCACCAACCTCATAACTCAGTTACTAGAGTCAAATGGCTACAATGCAATTTGTGTTGTAGTTGATAGGTTAACTAAACAAGCTTATTTCTACTCTATTACCAATTGGTTCACCTCAAAAGACATGGCACAACTACTCTATGACAGGATTTATCCTTTATATAGACTGCCATTGCAAATCATCTCTGATAGAGGAGTTCAGTACTCAGCTGAACTTTTCCAAAAGTGGTGCTGTTTATTGGGTATCAAGTCAACTATGTCCACAGCATATCATCCTCAGACTAAATAGACAGACTGAGTGTGTTAACCATACACTGGAACAACACTTGCATTGTTATGTTGATTACAACTTAACCAATGAGTCAGACCTGCTATCAACAGCAGAGTTTGCATACAACAACCAAGCACATGAAGGTACCAAGAAATTACCTTTTTTCCTTGAGTATGGTCAGCACCCATGAGCAGGACCTATTGTCCAGGCAACTACCAATGTTGACCTGAATGACATAGCTCACAAACAACAAGAAGCACAAGAGCAGGTAAAAGCTGCTCTGATACTTGCAGCAGAAAGGATGAAGTGGTACTATGACCTAGGTGTCCAGAAAGTCCCTTTTAAAGTTGGAGACAAAATACTACTCAGCCTCAAAGACTATCAAATCTTTATCCATGTTGTTATATGATGTCATTGTTAACAATCAGTAAGGGTTTTATGCCATTGGCTAGGAGATATTAGTTTTTCCATGTAATTAGTAAGGACTAGTGTTCCTGGAGTCATCTGGTAGTGTCCCAGGTCATAGTCCTCTATGTATATAAACTAGCTGTCTGGCATTTGTAAAACCCAGACTTAACAACTTGTCTACAGCCTAGCCTGTCCTATCCTCTACTTCTTATCTGATCTTTGATCTCTTTACTACTTCTACTTGCTTATCTAAGACTGCTGTCCCCCTGCTTGTACACTGAGCTTAGGTAAGCATCAGGATTTGTGATAGTTTTCATCAAAAGCAGCTGTCACTGCACTCATTGTTTTCAGAGCATAAGAGAGATTTATATTGGAAACATTTGCCAAAAACCACCAACTCCTGAGAAAAAAATTAACCAAACCAATTATTGCCACAAACATTAATGGAACTTTAAACAAGAAAGGAACAATAATGCACCAAACAGAAATCAATACCATCATCAACAAAAGAGACTGCAAAATCACTGCATATATTACCAATATTGTTATGGACCCAGGAACTCACATCCTAGTTCCTGGGAAACAGAACCTCCTCAAAGTCATTCCTGGGCACACTTCTGACTACAGGCTCATGCCACTCCCTCCTGTCTACAATAATAACAAGCTAAATGCAGTTCTTTAATGAGCTATGCATGCAGCTTCTTACTGCCATATAATCAGAGATGGCAAAATCCTCAGCACATACCCAATGTGCTAGATGGCAGCTATTGAGAACAGATGGCGCCCCTATCCGGTCACAGATAATTGCATGACCTGGCAACATCCTTACATTCTACAACAAGCAGGAACTTCCACAAGTTCTTGCTGCACTCATCAAGTCAGGAGAATATGGGCATCACTTTCCAGTGCAGCCCTGGCTGTTTGATGATCTGTCTGATACTTCTTCTGACTCCTCAAAAGATGTTCCACTTTGTGCTATTGCCTTCTATCATCAGGAGATGTCCTCGGAGATTGTTCCCTACAATCTCTCATCCTTATTCTCATCTTCCTCAGCCTCATTGTCTTCCTCTGCAGCGCCTATGCCTCAGGAGTCCTCCATGGGCTTTCCCACCTCATCCAAACATTCTACTGCTTCTGGTAATGATGATTCAGAGTAGATAGAATGCTACAGTAGATCATGGACTACATCTTAGATACAGACTGACTCATTGGACATTCTGTAGTGTACTACTAGTTTCTTTTCTTCAATCAATGACTCAGATAGACATTAATGACTCATATATACAGTAGTACACAAGGACCTTTGGACTTGCATAAATAGGCATAGATTACAGGATCAAAAACTCCAAGTTTTTGATTCTCTTCTGTTGTAACTTAACTGTTACCTGTCTAATTCAAGATTGGTCAACTTTAACTTCTAATTCTCTGAAGTTAAGGACTCATAACTGCAACACTTCAACATTACCAGTTGCTTACTATACATTGGTATTGTAATTTTGCCAATTCACCTATTAGCAGTAATGTGCTAGTTAGGTAGTAGAAGTGAAATCAATATAAAATCACTATAAGTTGCAATGGGTCACTAAGTTCACCACTACTAACTGCTAGTGCTCGCAAATGAGTTTCAAAGGGGAGATAATCAAATAGGTAGATAGGGGTGGAGGTTGGTAGTAGCTAGTGAGATGTCTCACTAGTAGTTTCGGTAGCTAGCGAGTGGGGGCTCACTAACGGGGTGGTCGCTAGATGACGACAGACAAGGTTGTTTAATTGAAATATAACTTCGAATCCTAAATGACGGCTACGTCACTATAGATACCAAGATAAAGGATTCGTGAGGATAGTTAACAGGCCAGTAGCTAGCTGCACTGTGGTTATACCCTCCCGATCTAGTGAACGTACCAACTTGTATCCTCTTGATACAAGATGCGATGAGAACGCTAGTGACCATTCATCGATCAACTTGCTATATCCAATCTATAGGAATTCTCGTTAATCTAATCTCACTTCCTTAATCTGAGGTCTCTATTGACCGAAGCTAAATCTTAGTTCACACTAGACAAGTCACTTAATAAATCACTTATATATGATCTATCACTAGACGAGCTGGCAAGATTGCTTGCCCAACACACTTGCTAGCAAGGAGTATTTATACATCGCAAGGCTAACTAGATTACATATGACAAAACAGTAAAATATCGGATTATTGGGCGGTCGGACTTCTGCTAGCTACCCTATAACCTGGGTTGAGGGTTCGCTAGCCCAATCGGAAGTCTATCTAGTTATCCCGGATGGGTGTCCATGTGGACAGTGCTCTCTCGCGAGCTATGGTACCTAGCTACATCCGTTGGTAGCTAGGGTTGGTAGCATATGACGTCAGGCCATCATGTGTGCCTAATTATCATCTTTATTCCAACGTGTGGTTGACCGCTATCAAGCGATTGCTAGCTAGCTGGCACCTTGCTATTGGTACTTGGGACGGCTTTGCTATGCCTCATGGGCCTGATTGCTCGCGAGGTATCCCCTCGCTAGCCAGGCCTTCCGACGCATGTCTTGGTTTGATTCTGGGGGGGCTAACTAGCACGGCTGTGCACTGACTAATTGCTAGGCTTGAGCCATGGCTAGAGTACTATATCACGAACCGGTCTTTGAGGAGTTGTGTTATTATTCTAAATAGACTGACGTCGCTAACTGTTTTGGGTGCATAGGGTTGCGTCACTAGACCTCAGGGCCCATTCGCCTTAGTGATCCGTTGATCTACTGATCTGGGGCGCTATAGATAGTCATAGCGAGGCACTTTGAACAAGCTAGCAAGGCTCCACTCGCTAGATGGACTTGTAGCTAAGGGTATGTTCGTCCAAAGCTAATAGTATTATTCCTTGATACTGTACACTTTTCCGGTAAAGGGTACTAATGACCGGTCTCTCTAGTGAGGTTCATAGCTAGGTACTATATCACTCCTAGCGAGGTTTCCTTGAAGTTACTAACGGCTTAACTAGTGAATATCCCTAGCTCCTGTAATGGATTCACGATTGAAATCGTTTTGGCTGTAACAGCAGGCTGGTTAAGGATCTTGGTCCTTAATTAGCTAGGCACTTCCTAACTTAGGTCTAGGAGCCTACTGAACCATAACATTAGAATTCAAAACTTCCCTTGGTGACTTCATGGTCCATTGTATGCATAGGAGACATGCACAATATATCTCTGGTGGCCAGTCTACCATAATGCACAGGAACCTCAGCTGTCATTGCTTTGCACTGAACAGTCTAAACTGGGTAGTACCACTATAGGAAACTGCAAAACTCCTATAGGTTGACATCAGTAAAGGTCATCAGTAACCTTCTAGCCCCTTGGATGCTATATCTAAAAGAGGAGAATGCTGGTCATTGTCAGAGAGTTGCTGAACTGTTTGCCTGTATCCTGGTCTGTCCACTTTCAGACACTAAACTAGAAAAGGTCTTTCTGTCCCCTTTCAGAAGCAAAACTAGAAAACTGGAAGTCTGTCCCCTTTCAGACTGGAAACTAGAAAAGGAACCCCATCTTTTTCTTGAACCCAAAGACACTCTTTCAAAATCAAAATTACCACCTTCATTTGTGATATCCTATTTTGCCCATTCACACTCCTTTGCCCCATCAAACAAATTCCAAAATGCTCCACCCAGTAGGAACTGGAACAATTCAGAAATTGGGAAAACTAATCTTTTAACAACATTCACTCTCCACCGCTGCAACCATGTCTTCTCAAAAAGAAGCACACTGAGTTGAAGCCTCAGCTTCCTCAATATCCAACAAATCTCCCTTCCACCAATCCAGAAAATCCAAACAACAAGAAATACCTCTCACCAACTACTTCCTCTGAATCCTCTCCAAAACCCCAGCTGACTTTGGTATCTCACCACCACACACAATCCAGTGTACTGAGTCTAACAAGGAGCCAAGCCCTAAAAGAGCTTCCTCCAGTGCCACAGCCAAGCTTGCCAGACAAGCGCTTCTTAGTCAGAGTCAGATTCTAGTTTATTAACTTTAAGACAGGAATCCACCATATTTACCTAGAACCCAGAGAAAGTCATCCTTACTCCCTGGCAGCAAAAACACTTCAACACTTGGAGTTCAGAACAACAAGCCAGATTCTATGATCTTTCAGATAAAGAAAAAGTCAAATTTGGGAAAGACCTCAAAGCTTGGAAGATAAGACAACCGCAGCACCCCTCATCTCTATCAGTATCTCCCAGAGCTGACCAGATCTCACTCTCTGCTGTTACATCCAAAACAATTTCAATCGTGAATTCCATTGCAGGAGCTAGGTATATCACTAGTTATGGTGCTAGTAACATGAAAGAAACTCCCACTAGAAAAGATCTAGTACCTAGCTAAGAAGCTCACTAGAGACGGGTCATTAGTACCCTTTACTGGAAAAGTGTACAGTATTGAGGAAGAATACTATTAGCTTTGGACAAACATACTCTTAGCTACAGGTCTACCTAGTGAGTGGAGCCTTGCTAGCTTGTGCAAGTGTCTTGCTACAACTATCTATAGCACCCTGGATCAGTGGATCAACAGATCACTAAGGTGAATGGGCCCTAAGGTCTAGCAATGCAACCCTATTCACCTGAAATGGTTAGTGACATTAGTCCACTAGAATAGCCAACTCATTAAGACTGGTTTGCAACATAATACTCTAGCTACAGCTCGAGCCTAGTAATTAGTCAGTGCACAGCCACACTAGTTAATCCCCCAAAAATCAAACCAAGACACACATTGGTAGAATTAGCTACCAAAATGATACCTCACGAGGCACCACAAAGCCACCCTGAGTGCCAATAGCAAGTATTATGGTCTCAACAATGAACCCCCTACATTGGCTATACAAGTGGTGCCTCAAACTCCTCAATATTCCGGACTACGAAGAAGTATCAGGCCGATCTACCTCTTCACATGGAACCCCTCCACCCCCTCAGTATGAGTCCCAGTACCTCAACCACCACCTTTGCCAGGTATAGGATAATTCACCATTCATTCATATCTATCGGCACAGACTCTACAAGACTACAATCACTCGGCCCGCACTCACCAGAGCCAACAACTACAGATGGAGGCAGATTGTTGGAGATACATCTTTCACCCACCCGTACCTGATGGGCCAACCCTACAACCTCCACTGGACCAACTCCCCTGTTGATCTTAGTATTAGCCACTTCTCCACATTGTTATTGCCTTTGGATCAAGAGAACTCCAATAGTACAGATTCTGTAGATCCGTTGTCTTCCATTTTGCAGTGAGCTTCCATTTCCAGAACGCCATCTCATTCTAACGTCCCTTCTGATCCCATCAGCAGTGTTTCATCTTAGTTAGCAATGGACAAAATAGTAAAGACAGAAGTATCTCAAATTGTATAAATAATGGACTATTCTGTAGTTGAAGCTTCAGCTTCAACCTTTTGTTTGTCTCCCTCTTTACTCTTGTCCTCTC
>QFDT01002750.1:0-32709 GCA_003315915.1 Macrolepiota dolichaula | reverse complement strand
TAGCCCAATTATGATAACTTTCTCTGCTCTTCTACTCGCTCTCACAAAGCTCAAACAACCTTAAGTTTCAAGCTAACCACCGTCTCAATTAGCAAGGCAAGTGTTTACCTATCGTACACTATCCTGCGTGCTCGTCGTACGCTTTGCTTTCAACAGATCCAACCTCTAAACTACGCCTCTGAGGCCCCAACAGCTGGTTTCTCCCACCAGACACCAAACCGTGTAATATCAATAGTCCTCTGTCCAACCTAGAGACTATGACTGTCAATCCTTCTGACCCATCACTTGCTGCATCCACCTCAAACCCCCCTATAGACACCAGCTCCAATTCACCTCATTCCAACTCGTTATCCGGGGCACCACCCGTACCCAATACTGCTGACCAGAGCACAGTCCCACCACCATCAATGCACAACATCATGTCATTGCAGTACCACTTCATGCACAGAATGGACGAATTAAGTAATGTCGTACAAAGCCTCGCAGCTGGTCACCAGCCAGCTAACCCAACACTGGCACAGCCAGTCCTGCCCACGCTGCCGCGCCTTATGTCAACCCATCAACCAGGGGGTAAGTCCCTTTATGATTTGTTTCCCCATCTTGAAGCCTCCACCCTCATTGAGATCGCACGGCATGAGTTCAAACCTGCAGACCTATTCAAACTTGACTCGAGGTACCAGGACAAGACTGAGCTTGAGCGTTCACAAGACGCTTCCTCTCGGTCTAGAAGCTGGAAAGACTTTCCAACCCTCAACTCCCTCATTGTCCCCCTTCAGACCTATTTTCGGGTCCTCACGTGGTTTGCCGCTTTCGAAAACAACACCGAGCTCACAGCCATCATTGCTACGGGGGGGATGGAGTACATAGGACATATTTACCTCCTCCACCAGCGTTACGAGTGGCACACCATTGTCCAATACCACCTCCACTTCCACCTGGCATGACGGAGAGAAATGGCCCAAGGCACATTCACTAACTGGTGCCGACAAGACCCTGACCTCATGTCAGAGTACCTCATCAACAACATGAGGCAGCGCCCAATGAAGCTGAAGTCAAGCGGGCCTAATAGAGCGGAGCAGGTGTGCTTTCTATACAACAAAGGTGAATGCACAACAAACCCATGCCCCAACAGCCGTGCACACAAATGCAGAGCATGCAGAGCTGATCACAGCAAGAAGAACTGTTGAAGCAAAGCGACAAAAACCCCTACCCCCCAATGAGCCCGTCAACAACCCCATAACTCCCCACATCACACACGTTCCACAATTTGCCCCCCCCCCTTTCACTACAGTCATTCCCTTCACAATCACAGCTGCCACCATGCCCAAACTCCAATCCACATTGTAACCTATCTACCGAGCCTCCATGAAACCCCCCTATCGTTAGTTCACCACTTGTTCCAGCCGCCTGGGAATACTACCTCAGATCCTACCCTAATACATCATTTGTCTCCTCTTTGCTATCAATCATCAATAATGGAGCATCAATTGGATATCTGTTAGGATTTTGCCAGAGCTCTTGTCCAGCAGTGCACGTTAATCCCGTACTGGACATTATGAGGCTAGCTAGATCTCCCAACAGATCCAATGCTTCTGGTCCTCTTCACTAGGACCTTGCTGTGGTTGGATAGACAGCAGAAGTGGCAAGAACGACAAGTTTGCCAGACTTGAAGTCACAGCCGAGACGATGTCAAGTACCTTAGACGATCATCGAGAGAGGGAGGGAGAACACCAGGTAGTTCTTGCCTTGTTAGGGCTCGAAAAACTCAACACTAGGAGCGAGGGTAGAATGCTGTCTAGTAGCAACAATGCTAAGATTCAAATTGGGAAACTACCTACTTACAAGCTTGCTATTTATCATGTATTGTACAAGCTATCGAAAGATGGTAGTTTGTCAGAAGGTGGAGAAATGGAGGTCCGTATCTAAACATAGAATGGGAACGACGGAGGTCCGTAGTTAAATATAGTACAGAAGTGGAAGAAGGGAAAGGAAAAGGAAAAGCGGGAGTCCGTGCTCCAAAGAGTCCAAGGTCTCTAAATTTAGCTATTCTCCTACACTGGTGTTGTTCGTCCGTTTATTCCAAGTTAAGTTCTTCTTCATCATGAAACTCCCAATCTTCCCATTGTGCGTTGACTACCATCATGTCTGTGAGGATGTCAAAGGAATCAAAAATAATATTCATAACAATATCAAGGTGACCAATACCCTCAGTCATGTCACAATCTTAACATGGTGGACATTTGTCCTGAATTCATTGACACTGATATCCAGAAACTCCTTGAGAATGGCTTCACACAAGGCCCTTTTCCAGCCCCCCCACTCCCCAACTTCCGTTGTTCCCCTCTTGGTATAGTCACCCATAAGCAAAATCCAGGCAAGCTGTGTGCCATCAACCACCTTTTGTGGCCTCAATCATTCTCAGTCAATGACGGTATTCAGGATTCTGAAGCTTCAATCACTTACAATCGCTTTGATCAAGCAATAAGTGACATCATCAAACATGGGCAAGGATGCCACTTGGCAAAACTTGACCTAAAAGACGCATTCTGACACATCCCAGTCCATCTATCCGACTGGAACCTCCTAGGCTTCACATGGAGAGGGAAGTTCTACCACCTCACCGTCCTCGCATTCGGCCTAAAGACGGCGCCATACATATTCAACCTATTCACAGAGGCTCTCCATTGGATCATCCAGAGTCACATCCCATACTCACTTTGGCACTATCTTGATGACTTCCTCACCATATTCCCACCGACACTACCAATTCCGCAAATGAATATGATGGTACAATGGATCATGGACCTCGGCATGACCCTGGGACTGTCATTCCAAGGAGCTAAAACAGTGTGGCCAACTACCTGTCTTGAATTCCTTGGCATCAAAATTGATACGATTGCACTTGAAGCCCGTCTCCCAACTGATAAGCTTATCTATCTACAAGAGTTACTCAACTCTTGGCTTTCATGTTGAACATGCACAATTTGTCAACTCAACAAATTGATCGGATTTCTCCAATTCACAACTCAAGTCATCCCATACTCACAAGCTTTCCTTCGCCAACTCATTGATTTCTCTACCACATTTACTTCTCTCTACCAACACTGCCACCTCCCAGCTCGAGCAATGGCAGACATAAAATGGTGGAACACGTTCGCTCACACATGGAATGGGGTCCAATTCCTGTCTGAACCAAGAGCACATATAACAACCCACATGGACGCAAGCGGCACAAAAGGACTGGGTGGGGTCTTCGGCAACCAGTGGTTCTCAGCTCAATGCCCACGGCGGTATCGTGCTCGTGATATTCAGGTCAAGGAGCTGTACACCATTGTGCAGGCCATATTATGATGGGCAGACCATTGGGGAGGCTGCCATGTCAACTTCTTCTGTGATAACCAGGATGTGGTCACCTGGTTGAACTCATGCACAGTGCAATCTCAAGTGGCAATGCCACTCATATGTTTTATTATAATGATGGCTGCTTCCTTAAAATTTTCTTTCTCTTCTTCATGGATTCCCTCTGAAGAGAACTTGCTCGCTGACGCTGCCTCTCGTTTTCAGTTCAAGTGAATGTTCCAGCTCAGACCACACCTGTCAAAGAATCTGACCTCACCAAAATCCCAGCTTACTGGTATCAGACGCATGCTAATGTCTCCAAAAATGTCGCATTTTTCCTCTGGCATGGCATCGCCTCCAGTACACACAAGACCTACAACACAGGTCAAAAATCATATATTGAGTTTGTCCAGCTCCACCCAAACTATCTCAATGAGCCAGGAAAATACCTACCAGCACCAGAACAGGCAGTACTTGAATGGGTTGCATCCCTCGGGTTCCAACAGCTCCAGCCCAAAACAATTAAGGCCTACCTCTCAGCAGTCCAATCACTACACATTGACAAAGGACTTCCTTTCACAGTCACTGAGTCCCCAACCATTCAGCGCATCATCCAGGAAATCAAGCGCTTTCTTGGCAAGAAACAGAGGAACCCCAAGACACCAATTACTCTGGCACTCCTGCGATGAATATGCCGCCCACAGCGCTCACAAAAACCAAGAGAAATCGATGCACTATTCCAAGCAGCTGCCACGATTGCATGGGCAGGATTCCTCAGATGCAGCAAATTCACAGTGGCTGATAACAAAAAATACAACCCCCTCATTCATTTATCACAAGCGTGTCTCTCATTCCACCCATCCGCAGCCAACCCTACCCACATCCAACTTGACCTCCCAGCATCCAAAACCGACCCCTTTTGCAAAGGTGCCTCCATCCTCATTGCCAAAGCCCCTACCTCAGCAAACAACACCTGCCCTGTTGAAGCTATACAAAAATTATACACAGCACAATCCCATCTCACAACACATGACCCCTTGTTTTCCCATCCTGATGGGCAACCACTCACAAGGAAACAATTCATCAATGAGCTTAAATCTCGGGTTGAGAAAGAAGGAGTCGATCCCTCCAAGTACTCTGGTCATAGCTTCCGCCAAGGAGCAGCCTCAGCAGCAGCAGCAGTTGGATACGCAGATCATGAAATCCAACTCCTGGGACAATGGCGTAGCAACGCATACAAACTCTACATTGATGTCCCACGCAATAGGGTCTTGAGTCTCTCATCCCACTTTCATGTGGCCGCTTCTCATAACCAGGCTCTCAAACCTCCATCTCTTCACCTGGTGTAGGTGGGACTGGCTTGAGCGCAGCCACTGACTTCGTTGGGGATTGGCACCACCGCAGCTTTGTTCTTCTGCACCGGTGCCCTTCACAACATCCCCTTTGTTGCTGCGTGGTCCCTGCAAGAGAGCCTGAGCACCGTTCTGTACCCAACAAACCTAATAAACATAAATATTCATAATCATACCTCAACCCTAAAGTCACCCTCCATCATGACGAGCGCAGAATAGAACAGTGTTGTCTCCCCTCTCCCTATCTCTGAGACCAACTTCAACTTTGCTACTAGTGTTGAGCTCTTCAAGCCTTTACAAAACAAAAACTACCTGGTGTTCTCCTTCTATCTCTTGATGTTGTCTAAGGTACTTGACATCATCTTGGCTGTGACTACAAGTCTGGTAGACTTGTTATTCTTGCTGTTTATTATCTGCTGTCCTGTCTGACCACAGCTAGATCCTTAGAGAGAGGATCAGAAGCATTGGCCTATTGGGAGATCTAGCTAGTCTCATAATATCCAGTACAGGATTAACATGCACTGCTGGATAAGAGCTCTGGCAAAATCCTAATATCACTTCAGCAATCACTTTTGGCTGACAACACTAGTTGTCTTAAGTGTGGAACAGAGTCTAATAGCTTCTCACTGTTCATGGTAGAAGCAAGCTAAGTTCACTCAAATAAATACAACAACAAGTTATATTTGGAGTATAAGATAGGAGACAAACAGAAAGAAAATACAAGCTAGTAAGCAAGTAGATAAATGAAGAGATTGAAGCTAAAGCTTCAATTACAGGAAATGTCCAATATTTATATACAAAGAAATATTTCTTACTTTTCTATTTCATCCATTGCTATCTTAAGACAAGACACTGCTAACAGGGGTGAAATGGACACAGAAACAGGATAGCAATCCAGAAATGAAAGCTTGTTGAGAAATAAAAGAGGATGGATCTATGGAGTTTGCACTCTTGGAGTTGCTTTGATCTAAAGGCAATGATGATTACATGAAGTGGGCAATATGAGAATTGATAGAGGAGTTAGTGTGGCTGAAGTTATAAGGTTGACCTAAAAGATAAGGATGGATAAAGGAGATTTTTTTAATCTCTTCACTGCTTCTACTTGCTTATCTAAGACTGCTGTCCCCCTGCTTGTACACTGAGCTTAGGTAAGCATCAGGATTTGTGATACTGTCTATCTTTGATCCACCACATATTGTTTTATATGATCCAACAAGTTGGCACCAGAACTGCTGTGATTGTATAGTATGTGTTGAAAGCAAAGCATACAATGAGCATGCATGGTAGTGTATGATAAGGGAAACACTTGCCTTGCTAATGAGTACTGGTGAAAAGCTTAAAACATTTAGAGTTGAGCTTGTGAGGGCGAGTTGAAGAGCAGAGAAAGTTATCATAATTGGATGTATCTAAGGTCCTTATATACCATAGAGAGTCCAGGGTATCTACATACTACATACTATGCTGATGAGTCCATCGACAGATGCAGAATGAATGCAAGTGGAGAACTGTCAGCTACTCTATTGATCTAATAATAAGTAGCATAATGGAAGTGTGCCAGTATTCATTCCGCACAGCCTCGTGTGATCAATGCTTTATTGTCAACGTATGACAAGAGCAGATCTGGTCCAAGCACCTGTGACGGCGCTTATACTGTCACGTGATGTGACATGTGACAAGAGCATGACTAGCGCTAATGCTGCTTTGTCAACAGTATGATGGAACAACCTGCAAGTCTAAAGCAAAGCCAATGATCAAAATTTCATCTAGTATCAAGGGATGAATAGGTGCACCACACCAGCTTAGCAGTGGCTATCCCACGGCTGTCCAGAAGCTCGAAAATTTCACACCATAGTTCTAGAGGAACCACCATCACTTGGGAATTAGTGGTGTTGAATAACATTTTGGTGGGTGGGGT
The DNA here is from genome assembly GCA_003315915.1 of Macrolepiota dolichaula. Classification (NCBI taxonomy): domain Eukaryota; kingdom Fungi; phylum Basidiomycota; class Agaricomycetes; order Agaricales; family Agaricaceae; genus Macrolepiota; species Macrolepiota dolichaula. The sequence goes on along the minus strand of QFDT01002750.1, from coordinate 26,103 downwards.
GCGTGAAGAGGATGGATCTGACATGTTGTAAGCCTGTAGTCTAGTAACAACATCAGATGGTCTGATATATATATGCACATATGTACACACTTGATTACCTTTCCATTCATTAATTATTTCATGGTTGTATGTATTTTTTCTATTAACAATCAAAACACAAGGCCATTCATCCCTTGGTGTAATACGTGAATGGGATATCCCCCTGATTATGAGCTCGTTGGGCTTTCACACGTGGATCACCACCACACAACCATTCTCCTTTGCAAACACTACAATACAAACCCTTCTGATCAAAAGTACACAAGGTCATTTGTTTGGTTTCCTGAGATGTTTTTGATCGCCAGTGCACAAGTAACTTCCTTGCCGGAACAAACAATGAACGCATAGGGCCTCTCTAATCCAGTCTCCAATACTGGGCGAGGTTTCTTCTATTCCCTTCGAGCAAGTAATGACACGTTCACTGTCAACACAATCGGGTCGCTCGGAACGCTGACGCGTAAACATATTGACAACACCCGGATCGCGACAACCATTCAATCCGAACAGACTCGTACACCTCCCGGCACACTGCCGAGGCATTCTCATGTTACTGATTTCTCGGTCAATAATCGAGAGTACGCCTGCATATATAAATCGTCATTGTCGCCTTCACATAGTATTATCATCACTCTTGGTTCCATACGTTTTCTCCTCCAGAGACCCCAGACGCTTACGCTTGACCTTGAAAAAGAAACACAATGGGTAATAATAATAAATCGTTCCTCGGCGTTATCATCGATCAATTCCGCACCGTCCCACCTGTGGTCAATGTTGATCTCAAGGGCAAAATCATAATCGTCATAGGCGCAAACACTGGTTTGGGATTTGAAGCCACGAAACATTTTGCGCGTATGGGTGCAGAAAAGGTGATATTGGCATGTAGGAGTAAGGAGAAAGGTGATGCCGCTGTGCACCGTGCATATAACCTGCCATAAACTTATTGCATACTCTGATTTGTGATTATTGGTGTAGGTTTGGAAGAGGAAACAGGATGTCGGAATGTCGAGCGTTGGTCAATTGACCTAAGCAGTTTTGATTCGGTTAAAGCATTTGCGGACCGTGCGATCAAGGAGTTGGGACGGATAGATGTTTTGCTGCTCAATGCTGCTACTCTGCCCAACCCAAATGGAACGTACGAAGCCACGCCCGACGGCTATGAGATCACGTACGTTGGGTTATATTTTCCTTTGTTTTTTATTTTCATGTTGCTGAATGTTGGCATTTTCTTTCATTCGCTTTTCAGACTCCAAGTCAACGTATTATCGCAGTCCCTCCTAGGTATCCTGCTCATCCCAAAGATAATCGAAACATCCCACAAATACTCTACAACTCCCCGTATCGTTGTCGTCACAAGCGAGTTACATTTCTTCACATCACTCGAAGAGAGCGTCATGGATACCACAAACACATTTGAGACTCTTGGGAGCCGTGAGTTTTACACGCCCAAGTCAGTCTATTTTCTGCACATATATGCAGTATAAGCTCCCTTGCTTAACAACCCGCCACCAATAGAATAATGAAGACTAGGTACCCAGACACCAAACGTGAGTGACCCCACCAAATCAACCTTCACCATAGGCGCTGACCGGTGACCGATCACCCCCTCCTTCCCACCAGTCCTCAATGTCTTTTTCGTCCTCGCACTAAACAACCGTCTCAAAAACGAACCCATCATCGTAAATTGTGTCAATCCTGGTTTCTGTTATTCTGAGATACGGAAAAACATCACAACACTCGGGTTGCGGATATTCGAATGGATCCTCGCACGTCCAACAGAATTAGGAAGCCGGCAACTCGTGTATGGTGCCATCGGGGGAGCAAATGATCGTGAACTGGAGGAATTAAGCGGAGGGTATGTTAACATTGCCAAGGTTGATAAGCCGTCAGGGTTTGTACTTGGGGAGGATGGGAGGAAGAGGGAGGACAAGTTATGGGTATGGTCATCTGATTCTTGTCGGAAGACTGCTGATTTTTTCCATAGAATGATCTTGTTCGCACCTTGGCAAAGGTTGATTCACGAGTGAAGGACATTGTGCAAGAACATCTGAATTTGGTATGATTTTGCATATTCCTTGAACTATATCATTTTCCCAACGGAGAACGAGTTGAGTTTGAAGGGACCGTGATTGTCGCGAAGGACGCCTCGAGTCGTACTAAAATATCTTGCATTGTCCCTTGAATTAGTATTCGTTATCCATCAAAGGCTGCGATTAGCACTAACGCTAGATTTATCAGGACGGCGAACTGATAAGTAAATGAGTGTGCAGCTAGTCTCTGATAAAAGAATCATGATCTATTTATTATGAGGGAATATGGCAAATACGATCTAAAGCTCAAATGGCTACGAGCTTGGTGCTTCATCTTCAACCTCCCGTTGCCTTTTAACACGTTCAGCCCTAGCCTCTGCCTCCACCTCCCTCAATGCAACCTGCGCCCACAACCCAAACCCACCCCGCTCATACGCCTCCCTCAACCGCTTCTCCGCATCCTCCCACTTCCACTCTTCTTCAACACCAACACCAAACGGTGCCACAGCAAGCCCAGCTTTTCTTTCTTCCTCACTCTCAGGTCCCCGGTGTATCCGGTCCGTGATCCCACCTAGATACTTGTTTGTCCAATACCGCATCCGACGAGCGAAATCTGGTACCGTGTATGTTCCTGTGAGAGATTGGACGCCGACAACGAGTCCTGTGGCGCCCACCCCGACTAGGGCGGTTGCGATGAGAAAGGCTTTGCCGGCGAGAAGGGCGTTTGATGTGTTGGCTTTTGAGAGTGCTGTTAGAAGCGAGGGAGAGTCCCATTCCGAGGACGATGAAGTTTCGAGGTCTTGGGATTGGGAGGTGGTGGCAGGAGTGGGGAGGGGTCGAAAGCGTCGAGTGGATTTGGATTTAGATGGAAGGGTTATTGGGGAGGAAGGGGATTTAAACACACGTCTGGGAGGTGCGGCAGACGTATTTTCGAGAGACATCTTGAGAGCTGTTGCTCGAGCTCGACGGAACATGAGAATGGGGATGGCGATGGCGAGGGATGTTCCTACCAACTGAGAGATTAAGCATAAATTAATCGGGGAGTAGTAGTGAGAGGCATACTATGGATATGGGCAGCCATACCGGCTTTGCCTGTTTGTTATGCAGCCGCCGAGCCTCGTCATCCTTGTCCATCATATCCTCAAAACAAAAACTAGACACAACTACCTGCCATGATTATATAACCACTCAAGTTCACACGACATAAAGTCACACACCATAACATATGTATTCCAAAATGTCAGTCATAAGTTAGCTAGAACCCTAAAGCAAATTCCTAACGTCCCCGAAATAAAGAACCGTATCGTCAAACACGCTCATACATACAAATATACGCACGCGCATTCAATACATCTTCAAGCGGCACAACCCGCACTGTTGTATCTGAAACGAACGCCCACTGCCTCTTCCCCTTCCCATGCGTCGTCCCACCCGTCTTCTCTCTCGAATCTGTCGAACCCGCACTTACCCGTTCCTCTGGACTACCCTCCCCTCGCACTCTTGCCTCGATCAGCGGTGGGTCTCCCGGTAACGCTACATACGCCACATAATGTCCACCAAGCTAACATACATTTCATATCAACACACGGAGAGGTCACATAAAACAACAGCAAATCTTACCATGTTCCCAATATGCACCACAACAGCATAAAGTCTGTACATGCACTTTCCATCTTCATCCCTTCCATCCTTCGACTTTACACCCTCATCGCCTCCCTTTCCCTTCCCTTTCTCCTCATCCACGTCCATACCCTTCTTTCCCTTCTTCCCTGACTTTGATTTCGATCTCTTGACACTGACATCCTCTCTCCTCGGCGCCAAAAACGGACTCAAATCCAACCACTCCGGAAACGACACAAACTCTTCCAGTTTCTTGAACCCCCCTCCTCCAAAGCCACTACCACCACCATAATACCCGCCACTACTAACACCATGTTGAGCAGCAGAAAACCCAGCAGCGATTTTTTCCGCAAACGAAGCTAAACCAGAAGAGGATGCGGACGAGTTCATGTGTTTAAACCTTTTCAAGTGGATGACGAGAACGGGTGGTGGGACTGAGATGAGGTATCGTTTGAATGCTGGTCGGAGGATCGTTTCTTTCTTCTTTTTCTGTTTTGGTTTCGTTGCCAGGACTGGCGGCGGCGGCGGTAGTGATGGGGGCGTCGGCGGTAAAGGTTGTGATACCTGCGGCACGGTCATGAAAGCTTGAATAGACGGAGTAACACCTTCAAGTCCAGGCGGTACACTCGGCCCACCAGCGACGACCTGCGACCCGACATCCGACACGCTTCCCTCCCCACTCCCACTCGTACTAGTCGGACTCGGACTCTCACTCACACTTTCACTCTCACTCCCAGTTGCACTCGGACTCCCACTCGGACTCCCACTCACACTCGTACCCACACTTAAACTCTCAACATCGCTCCCCTCCCCATCCGTCGTCGTACTCCCTGTCCCTCTTCTCCTCGGTCCAGGTATTCTCGCAGGAACGTTCAATGAACTACTGAAATACATCCCACGTCGCTTCTTCACATCTTCATCTGTCTCCCCTTCCCCATCATACCACACTACACTTGATCTTGAAGATGATGCGGGTGTTTCTTCACCACCACTACTCAGACGATCGTATCCGTCCACGAACACGTCCTCTTCCACGACTCCCCCTCCTCCCGATACGCCCCTCTCTAAATCTCTCGAGTCTGATTCGGACCCTTCGAGATCTATGCTTGGCGCTGGTGTTCTCGAAATACGAGGGATCGGGAGGCCTCCAGGAGTGTTGAACTTGATCTCCGCACTTCCACTCTCCTTTCCCTGTCCATCTTGCGCTTGGCATGTATACAGGGGCTGTTGAGGTGTTGACATGTGATCAATTTGCTGAAGTAGAGAAAGCGGAGGCGCAGCTCTCGGCGTCACCATTGTAGACTCGGCCCATTTTTGGACTTTTTCCGCCGAATCGGGGCCAGTTGTTGGTGTTGGTGTTGTTTCGGTAGGTGGGAGAGAGGGTCTGAGCGTTGATTGCGGGACGGATGGTGTAACCGCGGCCGTACCCGTAAATTCCTCCGGTACAGGAGGTCCACTTTCTGCGGATGCCAAGGCAGAAGATGATGGAGTCGAAACCGATGACTCGGAATCGAAAGAACTCAATGGAGGGGCTAATAGCCCCTCACCTCCCTCTTCCCTTCCTTCCTCCCCATCTTCCTCATCACTATCTTCATCCCCGCCTTTTCCTCCCTTCACGAGTCCATTCTGGATTTTCCAACATCGCCGACAACCAACCATATTCTCCCCATCTAACACTTCTACGGCTGTGAACATCCTGAGACATTCTTCGAGACCGCTGAATTGGCTGACGGCTGCTAGGGGAAGCCACGTCCCTACCCCTCCACCACCACTACCGCCTCCTGCCAAATTCCCAAGATTCTCTGACGCGGTTGACCGATTCCGGTACGAAGGCGAACGAGCCTGATGATTACTCCCTGGTAAATGTAACGTCGCCGATGTCTGCTTCAACCTCGCCAGCGGATTCCCCGCATCACCACTTCCACCATTCCCATTACCAACATTACTACTCCCCTTACTCGATTTCCCCGGCGCGGGCGCAACATCTGCTAGAATCCTCCTCAGGTACTCTTGTTCTTCTTTACTCTGTTTAGGTGGTTTTGGGCTCTTGGATCGTCGCACACTCCCGACGCGGACGTTTAGGTTTTGGACGTGGGTGTTGATGGATTGCATGTGGGTTTGGATGGATTGGAGTGGTGCGCTGAGGCGAGGAAGGGTGTGGGATTGGGTGGAGAAGGAACGGATGGGTGTAGGGGTTGCGATGGGTGGTCGAGGAGGAAGGTCTGTTGGGTTTGCTTCTGGTTCATTTGGGTTTGATGGTAAGAGTGTGGCAGGGGTGTTGGTTAGGATGGTGGGTGAGGATGAAGAAGCTGCGAAAATCGTATTGTGGTTGGTGGGTAGTGATGAGGTGCTTGTTTCGAGATTTGGTTGGGGGTCAGAATTCGTGGTATTGTTGGCGGTGGGTGCTGCTGGGGTATCAGGGGTAGTGGGTATAGCAGAAGCGCTGGTGGCGGAAGCGCCGGGTTTGGTTTTCGAAGGTGAGCCGATACGACGATCTGCTGATCGATTCCTCTTTTTTTCTTTTTCTTTTTCTTTGTCCTTGTCCCTATCTTTATCCTTGTCCTTTCGGCCGATGCCAATGGTCACACTGATCCTCCGACCAAATTTAGTCCAATTGTCCTCGATGTCTCGGGACTTCTTCTCCTTCTCTTTGAGATTGTCCTTGGTGTTGAATTCGATATGCTTTTCGTCCGAAGAGCGTGAGGGGAGGGGTATAATGTCATTGATAATCACGTTGGATCCATCACTTTCAGTTTCCTTCAGCTCTGCCTCTTCTACGTGCTCATGAGCAACTAGTCCAGAGCTATCCGCAGTCCCATCCACTAAACCAACATGAGCGCCAGAGACAATACTCTCACCATTCGCAGCGGGTGGAGTAGAATAAGAACCAGACGTCGAAGCAGAGTGGTCCGAATCCGTGCTGAGCGACGGAGTCACCAGATCAGCTTTCAAGTGCTCCATACTCCGTCTTCGGGATATCACATGCGGTAATGGTTTCTCCAGGATTTGGGGATCTTGTCTCTCTCTTGGGGAGGGCGGAACGGATGAAGATCGTTGGATTTGTAATGGGATTCCCATCCTTCCGGTTTCTTCTTTACTTTCGCTCCTCCTCCCCTTCTCCCCCTCCTCCTCCTCTTTGCTCTCGCTTCCCCTCCTTCTCCTGCTTTCATTCGACGGATTGGCGGCGCTCGCAGCAGTAGCAGCAGCCAACGATGTGCTTGGAAACGCAGCTATCCGCTTCGCCAATTTCTTGAACCGATCACGTTTTCGTGAATGTACAGAGGTATAGTCTTCGGGTTTGAGGGAAAGTGAGATGTCGTTGAAGTCTTCGTAGGTTTGAGAGATGTGTTTGCATTTTTGGCAGACGAGGATGCTGGTGAGCTTGCCTCCGAAGATCATATCGGGAAAGGACATTAGGGTATCGGATTCCGAAAGTGATGGAGGTTGGTTGGAGGGGTTTGAGTGGGAGGGTTGGGTTTGAGCGGCGGAGGAGGAAGGGTGTGGTTGGGATGATCGCCGGCGTTTCTTGGGGAGTTTGGGAGGTGGGGGTTGTCGTCGTTTAATGACCTGATGGTTTATTTGGGGGGTTGTAAGAACTGCGGGGTAGGAAATAGTAATGTTCAATGAGGACTTACATCCAACTCTTCCATCCTCATAGCGTCTAGTAGAATGCGCAGAAATTCATGAGCGTCTTGCTGCGCGAAATCGAGATATTGGTCATACTTCTGGCCGACGATGGCCAACAAGTCCCTAAACACGAATGTGCCCAAACGAGATGGTAATCAACTTGGGTCCCCCTTTCAAACACTCTCTCATGAGAAGAGAGCAGCAACAACTACTCACTTGGGGCTCAAGCTCTCTCGTTTCCGTTGAGACTGAAGACACCATGCGCGATACACGATGTCAATGAACCTATCACCAATAGGCATGTCCACTCTCGGTTGCTCGTATGGACCTCCACGACCATGTCCATTCGTAAGTTGAGGAGAGCGCCGTGAGAGTAGAGGCGTATTCGAGTGGTGTTGTACATCGTCAGGGATATCGTTGAACTGAACGAGGTCTGCGAGTAATCGAGTTGCTATAAGCTATACAAGAAGCGCGCACACGGCAAGTCAGCCGGCTTCGCACGAGGGAAATGGATGGAAGGGTATTCGTAAACGACTTACGCCCTGCAACACCGAGTTCATAAAACAAGTATTCCCATGGTTGAGAAGGCCGGGTGGTAAATAAGCCTCTTCTGCTTGTTTACGTGCGTGGTATAGCTCTTGAGGGGACAATGCCTTGTGTTTTGGCATTTCTTTTTTGTTGTGTGGTAAGAAGGGGTTTAAGCGAGCCGGTGGATAGAGGATGTCGGGAAGGGAAAGATCATAAAGTATGGGTCCAGGTATACGCGAGATTTGATTGCTTTGTATGTACATAATTAATCCTTTTTTCTCACGGATTCCTCCCTCTCTCCGCAGTCGTTTATGACAGTTGAGGGGGTATATACCGTACTGCTCGCTACTGCTGCTGCTTCTGCTGCTGTAAGCGCAGCCGCTGTTGACTCGACATGAAAGCTCGTGATGCTCGCTACCAGAGCAAGAATTTTCCCTTCTGGCTCTATCTCCATACATGTATCTGCGCTCAGCGAGTTAATATCGAGCAGCACAGTTCATTCAAGTTTGCCCATACTCGAATGCCGGAGGGAGCTCTGCCATAGATATTCTGTTTTTATGACAGTCAGCAGTTGAGGAGGTCTGCGCCTCGTCCAATACCCCGAATAGCCCCGACCAATAACATTAGGACTTGTGATTGATTAGATTGATAGTCTGGGTAGTTTTGCGGGGTGACAGATATCTTAAATATTCATTCGCCGTCCTAATAAATCTAGCGTTAGTGCTAATCGGAGCCTTTGATATATAATGAATACTAATTCAGGGAACAATACAAGATATTTTAGTACGACCCGAGACGTCCTTCTTGACGACGCGGCAACCGCGGCCCGGGACCCTTCAAACATTCAACACTCGTTCTCCATTGGGAACATGATATATGCCCCAGCTACATATGGCCAGCGAAACATCCATCGTATCCCTGCCAAATGAACTTCTGGTTCAGATATGCAAGCATCTGGAATGTTCGAGCCTGCTTTCGACAAGAATGGTGCGTAACTCTTCTCTGCCCGCGTCCGAGGCACCAACCTCAAACAGACCAAAGACTTGCAGAAACTTCTAAGCTATCACAAATAATCGCGAAGTTTGGCGCGCAATCGTTCGCGAACTTCAAAATCATGGGGCTTCACCACTAGAAGAAGACGCAAGCGAGTATGCTGCTGAAGAACTCGAGCAGTGGTCCTTGCGATGAAGTCATTTCCATGATGTGTTGACCGGTTCTGCACGACCGAGACCAAGTATCCGTTTGATCGATTTCAAATTGGAGGCGGGCCCCAGAGTCTTACCTCAAATTACTTCTGGGAGGTCGTTGGTTGTTGCGCAGGGAACTCTCCTCGGCCTCTCGAGTGGTCGTTTACGATCTAGATTCCACCGATCCGAAGTCGCGTCCTTTACTTGACCATCACGAGGTGGAAGACGTCGCAGATCAAGAATATTTCCTCCATAGATTGTGGGTTGATCGGCTGAAACCACACTTGTCCTTTCGCTTCGCGGCGAGGGTCACCAGGTCCAGTGAAGTCTTCTCTATTGTTTCAAGAATACAATGAATTGATCCAAAGTTTGTCCCAGACAACCCTCGTGTACATATATATCATCTTCATACAATCGGTCATGGCCCAGACACAGTTTTGGCTGCTAACCACCTCACTACACTCCGCGGTTTGAAGGGAGACCATGTATTGGAGTGCACCTTCAATGAACATTATCTTGTGGAAATCTTCGAAGTACCTGACAACGAGGCCATGAAAGAGATTGTGGTTTATCATTATAGTGACATGCGTGAATGTACCAAATACTTCAGCAATCCTTCTGCCACTTTCCAAATCGAAGGCAGTTGTTTTCCTGTACGTCATATGGATATTCCGTGGCACCCCTGCTCATAGTACCTCCTCAGACAGTGAAAATGATCCACGCCAATATGTTCGCCTACACTTCACCCTATGCATTATATATTCTCGACGTAGTCTCTGGTGATGAAGGATCAAAAAACATACCACACTCAATCAAACTATTACACAAAATACCACTCAAAGAAGAATTGCTCTCTGACATTCAATGGTCTATTGATGCATCAAGAGTGCTCCTCACATCCGATAACAGTCTGAGGGGCTGCCTTCTCCCACACAACGGAATGGCTCCAATCATCTCACAAGTCACTGTTCCATATCTATCCACAGAAATGCTTCGTATACAAGGCATCTTTGCTGCGCTGTATCTCGAGGAAACTCAACTCGGTCAGCTTGTTACCCACTACTGGCATTCGACTCCAGGAACCCATGCCAATAACAACATCTTCTTTATTGATCTACCCAAATTCCATTTGTGGACAACAAACCTCTTTTTTGACAAAGAAATAGGGCTTGTGTTTCTCTTAAGGGGATTCTATGCAAGGGGATCTGATAGGGAGACCCACGAGACCAAGCTATTGATTATTGATATAGTTTAGCCAAGTCAATTCAAGTACTTTGGTTTCTATCCACTTATAATACTCATGACAATGAGATGATTTAGACAATAGAAGCACAACCCCAAGGTATGTGCTATGTGAATGGTTGACCCTGCTATACTATCCACTTCCACTCACCAATACATCTTAAGAACTATTTTGAGACAGAGGTGGTGTCAAGCATTTCTGTATGAGAGTGTCTGTCCAATTCATGCTAGACTGAGTTATTGCTGAGGGCATAGCTTGTAGTGAAGTTCTTTGTGGCCCAGCTGATATAGCCCAAAAATACTGTAAATCTGCAGCTCAAGTTCTGCACAATGTATTTGGGAGAAGCATAGAGCATTTATCATACTGTTGGAACTGGCAGCCCAGAAAGCAATTTGCTGGCAGAGGAACTGAACATATGAAGCTGTGTTACCATTACCAGTCTCAATACTCATAGCTTGGTGTCTGTTTGCATGAATGGACAATCCTATGCTATATGTTAGAATTTTGCCAGAGCTCTTGTCCAGCAGTGCACATTAATCCTGTACTGGACATTACAAGGCTAGCTAAATCTCCCAACAGACCCAATGCTTCTGACTCTCTTCCTGAGAGTCTTGTTGTGGTTGGACAAGATAACAAATATAGAGTGGCAAGATCTGTTGAGTTAATATCTCCACTCATCACATATGAGCTATATCTGTGTAGTCTATATCTGCACTAGATAAGGTTCTACCAGATGAATCTAGAGATAGATCATCTGAGACCCACACTTGATCCATGGTGGAGTAATCATGTATCCACTCCATTTTCCATGGACCCACCTGTCCAGAGCAATCCACTGGACAATCCTATGCTATATGTAGAACCTTTCCACTCTATGATCCCTAGATACTTCTATGAATACACTCTTTAGAATAGGTATATAAACCCTATGTATTCCACCTTTATTCTACAGTTCAATACATCTCTTCTACCACTCTATTGCTATTCACTCTACACTCTAAACTCTACTGCCTATACATTCCAGTGAGTGTTAGATCACCTCACCACTGTGCATAGCACTATTATAGGTGCTTCCCTATAAGTCCTATTGATTAGGACCCTGTTGCTGCTAGGATATATTCACAACAACCACAACCATTGAACTAAGCCTAACAAGTTAAACATGTTATGGACCCAAGAACTCATGTCCTAGTTCCTGAGGGACAGAACCTTTTCAGAGTTATCTCTGGACACACCTCTGACTATAGGCTCACTCTACTTTTCCCTGTCTACAACAATAACAAGTTTAATGCAGTGCTAGTGCTACAACAAGCTATACATGCAGCTCTGTACTAACACATTATTGGAGACAGTGAAGTCCTCAGCACTTAAAGGTCCTCAGCACCTACCCTATGTGCTGGATAGCAGCTATTGAGAACAGATGGTGCCCCTATCCAGTCACAGATAATTGCACCACATGGCAACATTCCTACATGTTCTATGGCAAGCAAGAACTTCCACATGTTCTTGCTATGCTTATTAAGTCAGGAAAATATGGACATCACTACCCATTGCAGCCTTGGCTGTTCAATGATTTGTCTGATACTTCTTCTGATTCTTCAGAAGATGTCCCTCTCTGTGCCATTGCCTCCTATTATCAGGAGATGTCCTCAGAGATTGTCCTCTATGATCTCTCATCTTCATCCTCATCTTCCTTGGCCTCCTTGGCCTCCTCCACAGCACATACAACTCAGGAGTCCTTCATGGGCTTCCCCACCTCATCCAAATGTTCTACTGCTTCTAGTAATGATGACTTAGAGTAGATATAATGTTATAGTAGATTATGGACTACAAATCTTAGATACAAACTGACTCATGGACATTCTATAATGTACTACTAGTTCTTCTTCTTCAATTGTTGACTTAAACAGACATTTATGACTTGTATATACAGTAGTACACAAGGACTTTAGGACTTGCATAAATAGGCATAGATTACAGGATCAAAAACCTCAAGTTTTTGATTCTCTTCTGTTGTTACTACTGTAACCTATCTAATTCAAGATTTGTTGACTTTAACTTCTAATCCTCTAAAGTTAAGGACTGATAACTGCAACACTTTAACATTATCCAGTGCTTACTGATACAGTGGTATCATAACTCACCAATTTACCTATTAGCAGACTGATTAAGAATCCTGGTCCTTAATTAGCTAGGTGCCTCCTAACTTAGGTCTAGGAGCCTGCTGAACCATGAGAAAACATCCATTATGGATTATCAACTTCCCAAAGAACTTACACCTTATCAACTATATCTTTACTTTGATTTAATACTGCCATACTCAATGTATAACCCAGAAGAAATCTATTACAACATTGGTGAGTAATAGAAGTTCTATATTTAGATATCTATATGTATGTAGAGATAGAAGCATGACCTGCATACTGCTCCAATCAATTGCTGCAAAGGATTGATGGGGGTTAAAGTGAAGGGCATTGGCATATTATTATAGACATGTTAAGTTGCTGCAATGCCAAAGTATATGACAGGATAATGATTTATTTTTTACTATATATTCCTAACTATTATTCCTTTACCTAAAAGGAATATAGTTTGCAACAGTAAGCAACACCAAACACCAATGTGCTCTCAGTAAATGAGCTATATTGTTGCCCATAATCATACTTGAAAACTTGCACAGCAATTTTTGATAGTGACAAAATATTTGTGGTCAGCTCAGTTTGGAGATGTGGTGAGATGAAGAGGTATGAGGCAATAAGTCTGAAAAAAAATGTATTATTTCAAATTTGCTGTGATACCATTGTTATTTACTCAATTTTCCATGACAAAACATTATGGAGTTGAACTCCCAACCCTTACTGTTATGGACCCAGAGACTCACATTCTAGTTTCTGAGGGACAGAACCTTCTGAGAGTCATCTCTGGGCACACCTCCAATTACAGGCTTACACCTCTTCCCCCTGTCTATGATTGTGACGAGCTTAATGCAGTTCTACAACAAGCTATGCATGTGGCTCCCTACTGCCACATAATCAGAGATGGCAAAGTTCTTAGCACATATCCAATGTGCTGGATGGCAGCCATTGAGAATGGATAGCGCCCCTATCCGGTCATGGATAATTGTACAACCTGGCAACATCCCTACATGTTCTATGACGAGCAGGAACTTCCTGGAGTTCTTGCTGTACTCATCAAGTCAGGAAAATACAGGCATCACTACCCGTTGCAGCCTTGGCTGTTTGACGACTTGTCTGATGCTTCTTTTGACTTCTCAGAAGATGTACCACTCCATGCTATTGCCTCCTTATCACAAATCCTGATGCTTACCTAAGCTCAGTATACAAGCAAGGGGACAGCAGTCTTAGATAAGCAAGTAGAAGCAGTGAAATGATCAAAGATCAGATAGTAGATGGAGGATAAGACAGGCTAGGCTGTAGACAAGTTGTTAAGTCTGGGTCCTACAGACGCCAGACAGCTAGTTTATATACACAGAGGACTAGGACCTGGGACACTACCAGATGACCCCAGGGACTCTGGTCCTTACTAATTACATGGAGAAACTAATATCTCCTAGCCAATGGCATAAAACCCTTACTGATTGTTAACAATGACACCATATGACAACATAGATAAAGATCTTATCTTACTGATCATTCCAGAACCCTCTAGAACAATGAGGAGTGATAAACTACAGATGGCACAGATAATCAACACATGATACAGATAATAATGATCGGTGCGTAGCTCCTGAGCGGATGCACGCCCCGCAACGTCCCGGGTATCGTCAGAATGCGACAAACGAGGGCTTTCCAACGGTACTAAGTACGAGGCAAACGGCCCAGTATTCGGCGAGATATAATGTAAACAATGTATTCTGCCAAATCTGTGACACTCCTATTACCAGGAGATGTCCTTGGAGATTGTTCCCTACGATCTCTTATCCTCATCCTCATCTTCCTCAGCCTCCTTGTCCTCATCTGCAGCACCTACGCCTCAGGAGTCCTCCACGGGCTTCCCCACCTTGTCCAAACGTTTTACTGTCTCAGGTAATGATGACTCAGAATAGATAGAATGTTATAGTAGATCATGGACTACAATCTAGATACAAACTGACTCATTTGAACACTCTGTAGTGTACTAGTAGCTTCTCTCTTTCAATTGATGACTTGGACAGACATTTATGGCTTGTAGATACAGTAGTACACAACAGCCTTTGGACTTGTATAAATAGGCATAGATTACAGGATCAAAAACTTCAAGTTTTTGATTCTCTTCTGTTGTAACTTAACTGTTACCCGTTGTTACGGCCGAAACGATTTTGATCATGAATCCATTGCAGGAGCTAGGAATATCACTAGTTAAAACGTTAGTAACATCAAGGAACCCTCACTAGGAGTGATATAGTACCTAGCTATGAACCTCGCTAGAGAGACCGGTCATTAGTACCCTTTACTGGAAAAGTGTACGGTATCGAGGAGTAATACTATTAGCTTTGGACGAACATACCCTTAGCTACAAGTCCATCTAGCGAGTGGAGCCTTGCTAGCACGTTCAAAGTGCCTCGCTACAACTATCAATAGCGCCCTGGATCAGTAGATCAACGGATCACTAAGGCGAATGGGCCCTGAGGTCTAGCGACGCAACCCTATGTACCCAAAACGGTTAGTGACGTCAGTCTATTTAGAATAACACAAGCCCTCAAAGACCGGTTCACGATATAGTACTCTAGCTACGGCTCAAGCCTAGCGATTAGTCAGCGCACAGCCGCGTTAGTTAGTCCCCCCCAGAATTGAACTGAGACACGCGTCAGAAGGGCCGGCTATTAAGGAGGTACCTTGCGAACAATTGGGCTCGCGAGGCACTGCAAACCGTCCAAAGCACCAATAGCGAGGAGCCAGCTAGTTATCGGTCGCTCGACAGAGGCCGACCACACGTTGGAATAAAGATGATAACTAGGCACACATGACGGCCTGACGTCATATGCTACCGACCCTAGCTACCGACGGATGTAGCTAGGTATTATTGCTTGCAAGAGCACCGTCCATATGGACACCCATCAGGGATAACTAGATAGGCCTCCGATTGGCCTAGTGAACCCTCAACCCAGGTTATAGGGTAGCTAGCAGAAGCCCGAACGTCCGATAATCCGATATTTTACTATTTCTTTATTTGTAATCTAGTTAGCCTTGCGATGTATAAATACCCCTCGCTAGCGAGCGCGTCGGGCAAGCAATCTTGCCAGCTCGTCTAGTGATAGATCATATATAAGTGATTTATTAAGTGACTTGTCTAGTGTGAATTAAGATTTAGCTTCGGTCAATAGAGACCTCAGATTAAGGAAGTGAGATTAGATTAACTAGAATTCCTATAGATTGGATATAGCGAGTTGATCAACGAACGGTCACTAGCGTTCACATCGCATCTTGTATCAAGAGGGTACAAGTCGGTACATTCACTAGATCGGGAGGGTATAACCACAGTGCAGCTAGCTACTGGCCTGTTAACTATCCTCGCGAATCCTTTATCTTGGTATCTATAGTGACGTAGCCGTCATTTAGGATTCAAAGTTATATTTCAATTAAACAACCTTGTCCGTCGTCGTCTAGCGCCCACCCCGTTAGTGAGCCCCCACTCGCTAGCTACCAAAACCACTAGTGAGACATCTCGCTAGCTAATACCACCCTCCACCCCTATCTACCTACTTGATTATCTCCCCTTCGAAACTCGTTCGCGAGCACTAGCAGTTAGTAGTGGTGAACTTAGTGACCCATTGCGACTTATAGTGATTTTGTATTGATTTCACTTCTACTACCTAACTAGCACATTACCGTCTAATCCAAGATTGGTCGATCTTAACTTCTAATCCTCTGAAGTTAAGGACTCATAACCATGATGCTTCAACATTATCAGTTGCTGGCTATACTTTGGTATCATCACTTTGCCAATTCACCTATTAGCAGGCTGGTTAAGGATCTTGGTCCTTAATTAGCTAGGCGCCTCCTAACTTAGGTCTAGGAGCCTGCTAAACCATAACACCTACACCTCATTGACTGCCACCTCCCATGGGGGCCAACCACTATGCTATTTGTCCGTCCTGTATCTGGCATTCCCACCCTCCATGGCTTGTGTTTGTATCCTGATTCCTGCTGTTTGGGCCCAAACAGCCAATTTGTCCAGATTTTTTTTCCGGCCTGACAGCTGGATTTGTTGAATCTTTGTCTGTTTTGATTCCAGGATGTTATAGGGGTATTCTGGGGTCCTTGCATTACTGTGTCAACACATTGTCACTGGTAGAAACTCAAGTTGGTGACATACAGTCATGACAAGATCTCCTCCAGTATGTCACTCCCCTTATGTGTAGACTTGGCTGCAACAACCTTCCCTTTGTTGTGATGCAAGTGACACCCCGGGTCGTCTGCCCTCTCTGTCTAAAAGTGATCAGCATCCCCTGGCAACTTGGCAGCCCTCTGCATTGTGTAAAACGCACCAATTAACACATGGCAAGGATCCCCGCTTTGACATGAAACCAAGGGTAATCGGAATGCGTGAAACACGCAGATGTAGTGAAGATTCTGATTCAGGAATTCATGATTGAGCAGGGTTTGCTCGAGTTCTGGAGATATGATTTTTGTAAGTATTTTCGAATACATGAAATTAATATTGGTCTATGCTGTATCAAGGATGGCATATGAATTCTGGGAGTGATGTACCAACAAAATACGACCCGTCGCTGCATCTACCGCCTCGATGGTATAATCCACCCAAAAGTCTTTATCATGGGAGTCAGAAAATTCACAGTGGTGCGCATAGAAACGGCACTCAGTCAGCTCCTGGTCCCAAGAATAGGTTATGATATCTATCATCTCATCGCACAGATTGACTGTGACGGTCTGGTCAATGAAATGACTAATGTAGATGCAGTCTTCAGAGTGGCAGCCAAGTGTTGTGTTCAAAAGGTGGTCGGAAGCATTTTGGGGTATTCGCACTACGTGGGTATGCGTGTAGTCAGCTTTGAAAATTGCCCAGAGGAAGTTCTGATGAGGGAATGGCTGGACCAGACTGCTAACAGCGACACAGGGAAACTGGATCCGGTGTGAAGGTGATAGCCTTTCTTGCGGCATGAGGGCCTGAATTTGAGAGATGGCATAGACCTCAATAAAGTCTCCACCTGACACAACAATATGCTCATCTGAGGCTATCTGGATCTGGTACTGCAGACCAAATGGTCAGCTCATATGAGGCAAGAAATAGTATAAAGCGCACCAGGACTTCGGTAGTCACAAGGTCCGCACGGACCTCACGCCGTGAGTTGCCATCACCTTCCATATACCACCGAACAAAGAGAACTGAGTAGATGTTTCCAATTGCACTAGTCATATTCCAGATCTCCGCCAAGTATTTGCCCGAGATGGCTACAAATGTTCTGTTGTCACCATATTCCCTTAGTTGGTACATAGGGGCTTTGTTTGACAGAAATGCCCGTCCGTTCTCATCCAGAGTCGCTTCATATATTTGAGTCCTGGCTACGGAGGTATCAGACATTCCGCGTCTCCAAAGAACCACGCGAAATGATAACGGTCCCCTTGTTGGATTCACCCATGTATTAAAATAATGGAGCACGTCGCTCGTCTTGTCTTCTGGGTCGTATTCTCCAGGATCAAACAGCAGTTGCGGATCGGCGCGAGGTGAATCTAGATCGTGCATGAAATATTGGCCATTGCGGGTATTCGCTAAGAGCCATCGACCTCCTGGAAACAATTTGGTATGATTCATAGGTGTTTCGGAGCATTGGTGTTCGCGAACACGAAGGGTAGGAGGGATGTCTGAAAACCAGGCTTCACGGACTCGCAACCTTCGTACGACCCAGCGTTCGAGGTCCGATATCGCTAGCCTCTCCATGGGTTCGTTCATTTGTGATCCACCCCACATTGATTCGCACGAGTCAACGAGTTTGAGCCAGAATTGTCGTGACCGCGTAGTATTGTAGAATACCTTGCAAGTCTGGACATACATCAATAATGATGAATGCGACACGTAGCAGTGAGTATACCAATTTGACACACAGCAGTCCACGGCTATCGAGTTGTTTGAAAATCTCGTACAATACTTCAGGAGGCAACGAGGATAGTGTTTTTTTGGGAACCGGCAATTCGGTGCCATCTGTTGCGAAGAATGCTCTTGACAAAGGATAAAAGCCAGGATATGACGTTGTATAGCATCTCAGGTATTCTATCGATCAGGTGTAGGTGGAGTAAGTGGGAGGCTTTGGTGAGGTATGTTGTAGGGAGAGGATGAAGGCAGTGGTAGAGTGTTTGTGACAGGGACCCTGACAGCCCCAGGACTCGCTTCTTCCCTGATCGAAAACGACTGCCTCACCCACAGTGTGTTTTCGAATCGAAATCAGCCTGGGTTCACCTCATCGACCGTCAAACCACATAGACATATCAGTATGTTATTGGCAGAGGCAGCAGTAGTTAAAGGGCTCCGTATGCGCTATGGATACGATCCGGAAACTGATCTTCCTCGCTCATAATTCTGGCCATGTCGAACCAAGAAGGTAGTGCCCCCATTTCTGAGGTGCCCGTGTATTCATGGGCTTCTCTCACCCTCCAGATACGCCACCACAACCCCCCGCCGCCCCCGACATTCCTACAACCATGCTCGATGTGTTACAACATCACCATCATGACATCATTACACGAGAATTACATATGTAGTACACGAGCCTCTCTCCTGTTTCGGACTCCTGTTTCATCTTTCTTACATGTATCACATACACGAGTATCACTAGCCTTTTACACGAGCCTCTCAGTATTTATAGAGTACTTACTTCGATAGTAGTCTCTAGCTTTGGATTGTAGTCCCCTCTTCTCATATACACGCTTTTCTACTCGCTCTACCCATTCTCGTCTTTAGTCTCTTAATTGAGAAGACACGTGACTCTAGTTATAGTTGAGAACTGTATTGGAATAAGTCTGTATAGACGCCGATACGCGCTACTTGCTATACCACTGCGAGTCATACGACTTCAGTCGTAACAAAATCCAAAGCTCTAAACCCTAGGTCCCGCTGAACCTTAATCAGAGGAATCCCTATCACCATGCCTTGCATCAAACCCAACGTCAATCCTCCCTACGTTCGCCGAAAACGAACCTACGTACCCGACATCAGATTCCGACAGGTTCGCTTACCTTATAAAGCCCTCCACCCAAGGTGCCACCCCGCACGTTTCGCCAACGTATCTCTAGCGTCACATCTTCGAAGAACAAATCTCGCCCCGCTACTCCGGAAGCTCCCCCCACATCAACTTATCCATTACCACAAGCGTCAACTTCGGCAGCTCCCATATCTCGATCATATTCCCAAGAAAACCATCCATATTCCACGCAAAGTCGCCATACTAGAACAGCACCACATACTCCTCAGGAACGTCATCGAAGCAGGGTCCCTTCTCTACCTCCCTCCGAACCCGCATCACCAACTGAACCCGAGAGAATTTTCCCGCGTTACCACTCAAGCTCTAGCGACGCCGAGCTACCTCTCCCTACCCGAGAAGACTTCCCTGTTATCACTCCCCTCAGAAGTCCTTCACCAAGAATTTACCCACCTCTACTACCGTTCGCTTCGCCGCTACAACTAGGTTTTCCCTCTTTACCATCACAACCACCAACACCACCACCAAACATGGGTCAACAAGGACAAGCAGGAGGACAGGCAGCACAACCCCCGGCAGTTATCCAGCAGGCTGGAAACGACAAAGAACTCTCTCTACTAAAACCGGCACCTTTCACTGGAGATCGATCAGACTTCGAAAAATGGTGGTTGATGAACCAAATATATTTAGAAGCAAACCGACACATCTACGATACCGACGCCAGAAGAATCTTCTTTATCCAATCATCAATGCAAGGTCCGGAAGCAATAGCATGGTTACAAGCACATCGAGGAGCACACATGAACAACGGAGTCTACGATCCTCCCCTATGGCCAATCTTCGTCACAGAACTCACCACCGCCTTTACCCCAGCCGATGAACCAGTATTCGCTTATCACCACTTATGCACGATGAAACAAAATGGACGACCAATGGAGGATTTTAATAACGAATTCAAATACTACGTCAGAAAGGCAGGCCTCAACGACAACCTCTCAATAATGGACATATACAAGAAAGCGATCAATGCTGAAATAGGATATAAACTAGAAACCGCCGAAAACCCACCAAACAGCCCAGACGATTGGTACACGAGAGCCAGAACATTGGATGCAAGAATGCGCAGGGCAGATGCCCTTTACAACGTCAAAAGAGGAAACACGTTCTCCACCCGCACCCAATACACACCCCCCGTTCCAATTAGACCCTACCAATCACCATCAGCCGTCCAATACCAAAAACCCCTCAAAGATCCGTACGCTATGGACGTCGACAATTATAACACATATCAACACGAGGAGTACCACGAGGAAGAAGAAGAAGAAGAACCCCAATTCGACATCAACAACATCATCGAAGAAGAAGGACTAACAACCATACAAGCATTCAATCTAACTCCGATCGAAAAGGAACGACTACAACGAGGACAATGTTTCCGATGCGGACGAACCGGACACCGAGCCAACCAATGCCCCACCTTCCCCAACCGAAACCGATCACGAAACGCATACCGACCCCCACCGCGGCCTCAATATCGACCTCCCCCTCCTCAAAGGAACACATTCCCTACCGGGCCTTGCCCAATCAGTGTTGGCAATCGTCGGCCTAACCCACCGAGGAAGTTCAATGCTTCAGTCGTCTCCGTCTCCAACGCGATGTTAGACACCTTCCACGCCGTTCCCCAAGAACAACAAGAAGAACTCCGTATGATGATTATGGAAGGATGGAACCAACCACGAGAACAAACGCAGGATTTTCACAAATGAGGACAGCTGATCTGACAGCCCCAGTTGGACCTCCGGACTTTCACTATTCCTCTTACTTCCCTGTATCACCTGCCGCGCAGATAGACACTATTCATCTTCCCTCTTCAGAAAATAAAAAATCACTATTTATCCCACTAAAATTCGTCTCCTTTTCGACCTCTTCAAAAGCGGCTGTCACCGCACTCATTGACTCCGGAGCACAAGGAAACTTCATATCCGAAACGCTAGCCAACCGACATCAATTACCAAGAGAAAAACTTGCCAAACCAATTATCGCCACAAACGTAGACGGAACACTAAACAAAAGAGGAACCATCACACACCAAACAACCATCAACACGATCATCGACGGAAGAGACTGTACGATCAAAGCATACATCACCAATATAGGGAAAAAGAACCTAATCCTAGGATACCCATGGTTGGAAGAAGAAGACCCCGAAATAAACTGGAAGAAGAAGACGCTAAACTGGAAAAAACAACAAGACCATCCGTTCCTACAACCACTCCTCGACACAACAATAAACTATGTGACAATCAACAACTTCGATATCGAATTACAGGAAGAATTAGGAGCAGAGATTCACTCGATAGAACATGACCTGGCAAACGTAGACCTCGACGATTGGGAAATTCAACAACACCTCAACGAAACCTTCTTCACCCCATACGAAATAAACGCAAAAACCACCACTGCAGCAGAACTAGCCCAACAAACGAAGAAAAACAAAACAATAATTCCCAAGCAATACGATGCGTACAAAAACCTCTTTAACGAAAAGAAATCCCTACGATTCCCCCCCGAAAGACCGTACGACCACGAAATTGTCACCACAAAGGAATTCGTCCCAAAATCATTCAAACCGTACCAACTCTCACCTGCAGAATCGGAAGAGATGAAGAAGTTCATCAAAGAAAACCTGGCGAAGGGATATATCAAAGAATCAAAATCACCGATGGCGTCACCAATGTTCTTCGTAGCTAAGAAAGACGGAAAACTTCGCCCATGCCAAGACTACCAATACCTCAACAAACATACGGTGAAAAACGCGTACCCAATACCAATGATCGCCACGATTATGGACAAACTTAAAGGATCGAAGAAATTCACCAAACTCGACGTTCGCCTAGGATACAATAACGTACGAATCAAAGAAGACGATCAATGGAAGGCAGCGTTCAAAACTCCATATGGACTCTTTCAACCAACCGTAATGTTCTTCGGACTATGCAACTCTCCCGCGACCTTTCAACATATGATGAACGATATATTCGAAGACATGATCGAACAAGGAGGAGTAATCATATATATGGACGACATACTCATTCACGCAAAGAACGATAAGGAACTTGAGAATCTAACCATGGAGGTTTTAAAACGACTAGAAGACAACGATCTCTTCCTAAAAACCGAGAAATGCGAATTCCATAAAGAACGACTAGAATACCTCGGAATGATCATCACCCCCGACAAAATCGAAATGGACGCAGCAAAACTCAACGGAGTAAAAGAGTGGCCAACCCCAAAAACAGTAAAAGACGTCCGAAAATTCCTAGGATTCTGCAACTTCTACCGAAAATTCATTCATCATTACACCGATATCTGCAAGCCATTAAACCAATTACTCTCAAAAAACCGACATTTCGCATGGACAGAAGAAGCCGAACAAGCATTCAAGCAACTCAAAAACACCTTCCTTCAAAAACCGATCCTTACGATGCCCGACCAAACCAAACCGTTCTCCATCGAAACCGACGCCTCGAAACATGCAAGCAGAGCAATCCTGTACCAAATGGACGAAAACGGAAATCAGAAGCCTGTAGCATTTTACTCAAAATCATTCAATCCAGCCGAACGAAACTACGATGTCCACGACCGAGAACTACTCGCCATCATCAGAGCACTCGAAGAATGGAGACACTACTTAGAAGGATCGGGAAAAACAACGATTATCCGAACCGACCATCAAAACCTAACATATTGGAGAGAACCGAAGAAACTAACGAGGAGACAAGCTTGATGGACGGAGACCCTATCACGATTCGACTTCAAAATAGAACACGTACCCGGAACACGCATACCCGCTGCTGACGCACTCTCACGACGACCCGATCATATCCCAGACGAGGACAACGACAACGAAGACATAATCGTATTACCCGAAGAAAAGTTCATCAATCTCATCGACATCAGTCTCCAAAAAGGAATCATTTACTCAAACCAATACGATCCAACCATCACCGAACTAATTGATAGCTTCAAAACCAAAACCCCAAAAAACCTGCTAAACAACGAATACTCCACATACGCCACCCCAGAAGGAACCATCCTACTCTACCAAGGAAAACCAGTAATACCAAACGACCTCGAACTACGCCAACAAATTACGAAAAGATACCACGACCATCGAACCGCTGGACACCCAGGAGAACAGGAAACGTACCGACTGATGAAGAAAGAAGTGTACTGGCCCGGAATGTCGACTTTCGTCAAAAACTACGTCAAAGGATGCACAAAATGCCAACAATTCAAAATCAACCGACACCCCACTAAACCGCCTATCCAACCAATCCCACCTCCACCAACCAATAGACCATTCTCGCAAATCTCAATGGACCTAATCACAGATCTCCCACCATCGAACGAATATGACGCCATACTTTCAATCATTGACCACGGACTCTCGAAGGGGATAATCCTTACTCCGGTAAAGAAGACCATAAACGCCAACGGAATCGCCGACGTCCTCATCGAAAAACTATTCGCACGATTCGGATTACCAGACAAGATCATTTCGGACAGAGACCCCAGATTCGCAGCCAGAACAATCAAAGCCTTCTTTTCCAAATTAAATGTAAAACAAGCCTACTCGACCGCTTACCACCCCCAAACCGATGGAAGCACAGAACGGTTCAACCAAGAAATCGAAGCCTACCTATCTCTCTACTGTACGAACAACCCCACAACATGGTCAACATACATACCCCTACTAGAATTTACCCACAACTCTCGAACCCACGCGAATCGACTTCAATGCCCATTCGAACTCATTATGGGAATCAAACCCCCCAGCTTACCGCAGATTATCACACCCGACAATCACCCCGACACAAACACACGACTAAAACTCTTGGAAGAAGCAAGAAACGAAGCAATCGCAGCACACAAACTCATGGCAGAACGCATGAGAACCCGAACCACGCAGAAAACACCCCAATTCAAACGAGGCGACCAAGTATGGTTAGAAGCGAAAAATCTGAAACTCCCTCACCCATCAAAGAAGATCGCTCCGAAACGACTAGGACCCTTCCCGATCATCGAAGCACTGTCGAAAGTTAATTTCCGCCTTCAACTACCAAAAACCTGGAAGATCCACCCAGTATTCCATGCGGCATTACTCACACCATACGTCACCAATTCGTTTCATAAACCAACGGCAAAAACCCTGCAACCCGAACTACTGGATGATCAAGAGCAATACGAAATAGAAGGCATTATTAACCATCGAACTACACGAGGACGAGACTTCTTCCTAGTAAAATGGAAAGGGTTTGGGCACGAGGAAAACGAATGGCTAACAGAAGACGACCTCACTGGAAACGCATTGACCATTCTAAATTTATACCGGCGGAACCACCATTTACCTCCATTCGACAAACAATGGCAATTCGACTCGCCAGGACGTATATATATCCGACCGAGAAACTGAAACCGACAACAAACCCACTCTCACAACACTCTCACAACACTCTCACAACGCTCATGTCTAATGGAACCAACCAACACTCCTCCTCCAGCTCCAACAGAACCGCTTCACCCAGACCTACCGTGGACTCCACCCCCTCTATCCCCTTCCTCACCGATATCGAATTCAGACACTTACATGCTATTCTCTCCACGGTCGAACATCACAATGCCTTCTTCCCCAGAATTCCCAATGAGGATCTCCCCGCCTCCGCCATATTCGTCGCCCTCTCCGCAGCCTACGAACAGTTCTACCTCATCCGCCAGTCGTATGCCCTCGCCCTCACTCGTCTTCGATACATCGAATCCACCGCAAACTCCACCAATCTCCCGTACTATATCAAAATTTATGCGGATTCTACTCCCGATATCCCTGCACCGGTACTGGATTCCACCGACCCACGAAAGATTCACGAGAAACAGGGCAATCTATCACTCCCCAACTCATTCACCGACATCTTCTCTCCTCCAGACCCCATCAGAACTACACTTACCACCATCGCTAAGTCGAAGGAGCCCGAACCCCCAGTACCATTCCCGATCCTATCCGGACAATCATTGGAGCCCACCACGCAGCAACTTCCCACACCGCTTCCCCCTTCTGGAGAGAGATTAAACCCGGACGTCACACCACTCCCTATTCCAGTAACGCAACCACCTCTGAACGCCCGTCCAAAAGCCCCCGCACACTACCCTGTGGATAAAGCCCCACTACCACCCCAGCGAGAGGAGTACAAAGACAGCACGTTCTACTGCAGCTACTGCGACGAACCGAATCACAGAAGGAAGGACTGCCCGAAGAAGATATGCAAATACTGCAAAGAGATAAGCCCCGGACATACGGCCCCCTGGTGTGAAAAGTTCCAATGCCCGCACTGCCAAATGTTCAAGCCGATCCATAACCCACGAGACTGTCCAAGAAATCCCTATTACGAGCACCGATCACCTCGCTACGACCCCCGACGACGACACCCATCCCCACGACGACGACCATACTATCACGATAACCGCCCTGAACACGACGACAAAGACTTCTACGACGACGACCCTGCATCATACAATCGAGTTCGTTGAGACAACAAACGTAGAAAGGGGATAATGT
The DNA here is from genome assembly GCA_003315915.1 of Macrolepiota dolichaula. NCBI lineage: Eukaryota > Fungi > Basidiomycota > Agaricomycetes > Agaricales > Agaricaceae > Macrolepiota > Macrolepiota dolichaula. The sequence continues at coordinate 65 of QFDT01002750.1, read as the reverse complement.
TACAACATCACCATCATGACATCATTACACGAGAATTACATATGTAGTACACGAGCCTCTCTCCT